>KB454983.1:351385-413332 GCA_000341325.1 Panagrellus redivivus
GCGGCCTGAGAGGCCTGTTTGGAATTCCCAAAATTCTAAACAGGTTTCAGGCAGCAAGCTCGACCCTAAAGGGTGAGTTTGAGTCCTGCTCTCGCGGGTTGATACACAGTTGCCTTTAGGATTTGGCTATCACCTTGGGATCTTGATGCACCAAGATAACCAAAAAATGAATTCAAAGCCTCAGAAGGGACTTTGATCGACTTGAAATCTGATTTTACTTGATTCAGAAACAGGGAATTTGGGCATTTAGCTTTTTTGATAATTAAAGACATTTAAATTACATATGAGTATCAGTAATATATATCAGTAATAAACTTTTTTCTTGCCACTTTTGCCAATACAACAGGAAGCTTAAATTATCATTGTCGAGTGATTGTTTTACTTTTATATGTGTACTGTTTAATTTATTAGTGATGTTATTCAAAAGATTTTTCAGATAACACATTAAGTGGGACCAAGGTAATTTTGGAACCACATTTTGCAGGCTGCAAACGATTGCAACGGTACCACGTGTGGTCTGCATCTTTTTTGTTCGGCTCTAGTGTAGCCGATAGCCAGTTACTCCGGTTTGATGATAAGAAACTGACATGCCTATAGAGAATGCTTTGTCGATTTCAATAACAATTTGTCGTTATGCTCTTTGGTCAACATGCTAGACAACACAGTATCCAACAAGCGCGTAAACATGCCTCGAGAGAACATTTCGTCGATCAACATCCCCGTTTATAGTTCGAATAAACCGCTATGGTTAGCAGTTGCAACAATTACTGAATAATCTAAAGTGAAACTGTGCTCATTGGTCACCATGCTAGACAACACAGTACTAAAAAGCTTTGTGGGCAAGCCTACAGAAAATGAATTTTACACGAACATTCTCATAGACTAGTGTATTGTGGATCACAAATAAGCCAGACAATAGATAAGAAAAGCATATAAAAGGGCACATCTATGATTTCAGCACATCCAGTTTTAACACGGTAACAGTTCTAAAGTTTTTATATTCTTTAATTTGTTTAGTTTTACTTTCTATTTCCAATGCATCTTTGACACGGGGCGACCCGGCTCGTTTTGGGCCCGTCCGGGCAGGGCCGGGTTGTTCCGGATTGTCGTTCATCTTTCTTACAACGATCAGCGATTTTAAAATTATGATATAAATGAAGAAAATGTGCATTTTCAGTTCTTAATCCCGTCCCATGTTACGTATGATGCAATGTGGTCTTGGGATTTTGTTATTTTTTGCTGCATTCGATTCTATTAAGAGTGCCAATCTTCAATGTGGGCAGACACCCATCCACCCGATTCTCAATAATGGAATCGTTGGCGGCCATCCGGCTCAACCATATTCTTGGCCTTGGCAGACGTTAATCCATCCTGGTGGCAGCGTATGCAGTGGAAGTATTGTCGCTGATCGGTGGGTTATTTCTGCTGCGCACTGTTTTGATGGCGTCCCCGAAAACACAGTAGAAGTGTACAGTGGTGTCTTTGGACGTCGTCATCCGTACCCGAAAACCTCTCATAAAGTCCGCAAAATTTATTTGCATCCAAAATACGGTAGCCATGGATTTAACGACGATGTCGCGCTCCTTGAACTTGACGATTCCATCACTTTCAACCATTACACCCAACCAGTTTGTTTACCGTCAAATGATTCAAGCGTTGTCGTTCCTCCGAACATGGCTTGGGTTACTGGTTGGGGTTATCTCATGGATGGTGGACCACTGAGCAATACACTTCAGCAAGTACATTTGCCATTTGTTGACATTAACACGTGTGAACGAAACTATGGTTCCCACTGGATTAACAAAGCTCTGCACATCTGTGCCGGCAAAGAAGGTAAAGATGCTTGTCAAGGCGATTCCGGAGGCCCTCTTGTTGTTGAAAGTTCAGGTGGGCCATGGTTTCAATATGGTATCACTAGTTTCGGTGGGAAATGTGGTGAGAAAAATCAGCCTGGCGTCTTTACACGTGTTTCGAACTTTTGTTCATGGATTGAAGCTACCACGGCTGGAAATGTCATGTGCCAATCCGCTTAAACATGATAATGTTATAACATTTTCTACTTTTGTCTTCGTTACTTTGCATCGTTTTTTCATGTTTACAGTTCTTTGTATTTGACGATAAAATAAATTAGACTTTTTACAAAACACATCACTAAAGTAATTTAATAACCGTATTTTGCATGTTTCAAATGATTGCAACGATACCACGTGTGGTCAGCAACTGTCGAGAGGTAGAATAAAGGGGTCCTTGGCCGGAGGAGATTTATTGTGGTCTCATGGTGGGATGGACAAGTCAAGAAGACAAGTCCAGATAAGATGAAAGGATATCAATAGTCAATAACAACATTTACATATACAGACAGTGAATAGTGCTATCAGGTGAGGGAGAACTAGGACAGAGAAACGATAGAGAGCGCCTCTGGCTGTGGGAAAGTGCGTTTGGGACGCGACTTGGGTGGTCTTCGATGATAACTCGCCATCGGTGGCGACAGCAACTTTTTTGTTGAGCTCTAGTGTAGCGGATAGCCAGTTACCCCGGTTTGATGTTACAAAACTCACGAAACGCTGCGTAAACATGCCTGTAGAGCATGCTTCGTCAATACCATTGCCAATTTGCCGGTTTTTTTTTATAATCGCAAGGTTAATTAATACCCGACCTGCAATAAAGTTATATTCAATGATCAACAAGAAAGACAGCACAGTACCCAAGTAGTGCGATAGCATAACTATAGTACAGCAAACTTTGTCAGTCAACACACCCGTTTGTAAATTGAATAAACCATCTTAACTGACAGATACAACACTTAAAGCATAATCTGAAGTGATACTGTGCTTATTGGTCATCATTCTAGACAACACAATATCAAATCGCGGCGCAGACATTACTATAAAGCTTGCTTTGTCAATCAACATTTCCACAGATCTGTGTGTAATAGATCACCAATTAACCAGATAAAAAAAGTATATAAAATGGCACATCTATGTTTTTAAAGCATTTACTTTCAACACGGTAACAGTACTAAATTTTCTGTTTTCTCTAACTTGTCTAGTACCGCATGGGTTTTGATCAGTTTTGAGACAGTTTTAAATCATGTGTTCTGTTTATTTTTTTCATGTTTAGTTTAAAAAATGTTAGTCAAACATTGTTACTCACGTTTATGTGATTCACATTGGCGTATGACCTTCATGAAAAAAATGTTAAAATACCGTTGAAATGGCTGATTTGCTATTTACAACGATCAACGATCAAGAAAGTATGATCTCAATAAAAGGAATGTTTATTTTCAGTTCTTAACCTCGTTTCATGTTGCATATGATGCAAAGTTGTCTTGGAATTTTAATACTTTTTACTGCATTCGATTCAATTAGGAGTGCCAATCTTCAATGTGGTCAGACACCCATCCATCCGAATCTCAATAATGGAATCGTCGGCGGCCATCGCGCTCAACCGTTTTCTTGGCCTTGGCAGACTTTGATATATTCTGGTCCCAGCGTATGCAGTGGAAGTATTGTCGCTGATCAATGGATTATCTCTGCTGCGCACTGTTTCTATCGGATAAACGAAGACCGGGTAAAGGTGTACAGTGGTGTCTTCAATATTAATTACGTTTGGCAGTCAATCAAAGTTCGGAAAATCTATTTGCATCCGAAATATGGCAGTAGAGCTGATTGGAATAACGATATCGCGCTCCTTGAACTTGAGCATCCCATTGCATTCAACAGTCATGTCCAGCCAGTATGCCTACCATCGAACGATTCAAGCGTTGTCGTTCCTCCGAACATGGCTTGGACTGCTGGATGGGGTTATACTCATGACCGTGGAGAATTAAATAATATACTTCGGCAGGTACATTTGCCATTTGTTGACTTCAACACATGTAAAATACGCTATACCAAGTATGTTACCGAAACGATGCATATTTGCGCTGGCAAAGAAGGAAAAGATGCCTGCCAAGGAGATTCAGGAGGGCCACTTGTTGTCAAAAGCTCAGATGGGCCATGGTTTCAATATGGCATCACTAGTTTCGGTGGGCAATGTGGTGCGAAAGATCAGCCTGGCGTCTTTACACGTGTTTCAAACTACTGTTCATGGATTGAAACTACCACGGCTAAAAACGTCACTTGTCAAAGCATCTAACTTACTGTAACAAAATTTTTGTCTGATTAAATAAACTGCATGATCACGTTTGTTTTTCGCTCAATTTTTGAATTCTTTAGGCATATTGTTTTTAAAATACACCATATAACTTTTTACAATGATATATAATAAGACAAAAAAATAAACGAAGACTGATCGGATGCCTGAACATGCAAGTTCGTACAGTTTAAGAAAGTTGCTAAATGTTTTCTTTGTTCGAAATACATTTAAAACACTCTTTATTTGTTGAAATTATAACAGATTAACTGCTTGTGTCTTTCATCTGCAGATTTATGTTTCCGATAAGATACGTCTGCAAAAATTAGAACATACTGCCACTACCATCGTCCATGTAATGTTCAACATACTTTTTGCTATTGTAATTATCATTATACTTGCCGTTTGTTAATGGCAGCCACTTCGAGACGGTGAGATTTGTAGCGGGATCTAATTTCAACTGGGTCCGTTGAATACAGTGCTTCAATATTGCCGTAAATCCGGGCGTTGAAAGCGAATGAACCGGAAGGCGCGTTTTTCAAAGTAGAGCTTTTCGTACTTTGAATAAAAATAATTCGGTTGTCACTCGATTTTATTTTATATTCTCGAGGCATAACATTTTTTTAAGATGGTGAGATGGAGTTGTGCCTGCCACGCTATAGTAATCCAGGGAACGGATTTCCATTGCTGTATTTATGCGGGCTATTTATTGATCGTGGATCGATTGTGAGGAGGTGGGGAATTCACGAGAACTTACAAATAAATCGGAGCGATGTGCGAGCAAGCTCAGAGAAGTTAGTTCAGGTGTGAAGATAGGGTTTGTGCGCGGATAGCTTCAGAGGATGTTGCCTTCACACACGGGCACATTGGGTGTGTGAAGGCAACATCATATAGATTCAAAGTGAGGCTGTGGTATACTGTATTTGGTATGAGGACAATGTAAAAAGAAGGTTAAATTTGATACTGTAACGGTATTTATTCTCTTTTGTCTAATCAAATATATCGCATGATCACACATATTTCTCAATCAATTTTATTTTATATTTTTGAGGCATAGTATTTTTAAAATACACTTTGTTCCGACTATCAAAAAACTGTACAATACCCGTTAAATGAGAGAAATTGAACTTCAATATTTGGAAATTGGCAAAGATTAATACGGAAATGCTGATTTCTATGTACGTATGGCAAGACTAGCACCGTCTGAACGCTTATTAATGATGATCTATCCTGGATACTGAGTTCAACATGTCTCTCGGCGTCGGTCTAAACGGTTTCGAAGATCCAACCATTTGTGAAGCAACGTCGCTGCCAGACTTGCTGCCGAGTGAATCCGATTGATAGCCCTCACTTTGGGTATCAATGTGGATGTGTTGAAAAGGTTCATAGTTCATTGTTTCAGGGGGTATAGAGCCGCCATACGTGAAGGGTACCGGGTGTGGGGAGATGGTTGTTGTCTTTGAGGAAAGGGTTCCCATTGTACTTCTTGTGGAAATGCCGGGGCTGCCGTTATCGTAGGCTAGAATCGGTCTTGAAGTAACATTTGATTTTGCGGACTTTGATTTCGATTTCATCCACAAGAAAAAGACGACAAGCCCGATGATGATTAGCAGTTGAACAAGCAGAATTGTGATTAGAAGCCATTGGGGAAAGTGCCATCCTGGTGTTACTGCTTGCTCGATGGATTCGGCATTTGAGGGATCCGATGATCGAAGCGAGGCGTAGATATCGCCGGGGGTTGCACATGGACAGTTTGATAGGTCAGGCGAGTCGGCACATTCGCAATTTGGCATTGATACGTGTTTCTTGAACTGGCTGGGTCCAGTTTTGTTGACTTTTTCGATGGGTGACAAAATTGGGGCCAATTTCATCGAACTTTTAGGACTTTCGACGGGTGCTGATAACACTGCGGCTGCTTCAAAGTCCTTGCATGCCGAAGATTCACCATTCAAAACATCTTGTAGGAACAATCCAGCCGTGCTGTTATGCATCACACATTTCCTCTCATGCCGATGCCATCCACAATGAGGGTCACGCGCTTCGACACATGCCTTGCAAGATGTAAGTTTGTCGCACTGTGCCAACGGCATAGCGGTGACCTTTCGATCAGTCAATGCGACAACATACTGATTGTTAAAGATCAAAAGACGCCGAATCGGAGCATTTGCCACCTTCATCACACTGACTTTAACCAAGGGATCGGCAAGCTGGTTTTCGCGAGGGGTGCCACGAAGACTGACAAACTTGATTATGTTACCCTGGTCGGTGCCAACATACAATACATCGACTCTGTGGTCATGTTCAGGGAGACGAACTTCTGGCAAAATAGCAATCTGATTGTAGTGATCGCTGCCTTGATAGATGCCAACTGCCTGTTTGAACATATTCGGGACGAGATCAGCCATGAGAGGAGTGGCTTTCAAAGTTAGCATTTGATCCCGTGTGAGGTTGTTTGTGCCTTCGGGACATGTGCCAACAAGGCTTGAATCTTCCTGAAAAAGTTTAATTAAGGCTTACTTTCATTTTTTTACTGTAACAAACCCTTGGCTTTCGATAGTACGCCGATTTTGTCGAATCCGAAACCAAAAAATCGGATTTTGTAAAGAGACGGTCAATCTCATCAACATCAAAGGCACAGATGACACTGTGCGACAAAAAGTCGTAATCACTGACAAAAGTGGCGTAAACAAGTCTGCGAATTCCGATTTCAGTCGGCACTTCGATAATGTTAGAAATGGATACAATTTGGTCAAAGAAGAATTGTTTTGCTCCAGGCAGTGAACAGTTTAACTGTGCTTTGACAAATGTGGCCCACTCATTGGAAAAGTATTCAGGTCCTCCGGCATCGTTCTTGCAAACACGCGCGACACGGGAATAAAGACCATTTGTGCCAAAGGAATCGACGGATTCTACTTTTGGAGTGCGTTCACGAAAGAAGAAATAGACATGCTGAAATTAAGAGCGTTATAAATATTCTACTTTTGCTGATTGCTTACTTCATTTGTCGCAATTCGGCCAGCGAATTGAGGCTTATTCAATTGTTTTAAGTTGTTACGCTCTGTCCGAATACCATTCTTATCACTGTTGATATTCCGCCGAAAAATAAGCGAATCGGCTCCAGTAAAGTCGCTAATGGTAGCCGAATACAGGTAATCCCCATCTAACAAAAACGAAGTGTTGTGTCGTGGCTCAAGTGGTGCCGAACCGATGCCACTGAATTCACGGCGGACTTTCTTGTCACCCTTGGCATCCAATATCCGACAAAGGGGCTTGTAAGCATTTGTACCACAAACCAAAAGATGCCCAGTATGCTTGTCCATGGCAAGGACACGGATAAAATTGTGGCAATCGTCCTGATCGAGGGCCTTTTGCTTGCAGTCCTTGGTTGTTTCACTGGTTGGAGCCCAGAAGTAGTGCGAAGAATTGACAATACGGATCGTATTGCCATCGCGGATTATCGTCATGTTAAAGACGTTGTCGCTAAAATTCTAACTGTTTTCAATTGTTTAAAGTGTTACTCTAACGTACGCCGCGCCGACAATAAGATGACTTCCATCAACTTCGAGAAGCCGAAAGTAGTCCACTTTCTCATCATTGCCGAAAGAAGCAATGTTGGCATCTGAAATTGCTTAATTTATTTTTTCATTTCACATTGGTTTAATTTCAATTTGAATTGCGTTTCCCGTCCCTCAAAGATCCCAAAACCTTTTCCATGGAAATAAAAAGCGGCACAGCCTTTGGCGGAAGGTCAGACACCCTCATTTGCATTTCCCTCGTCGACAAGGATGCGCAAACCCCCGTTAAGTTGAACCATTTATCCAGTTCAGCGGGGTCGTTACGTCGATGTCGAAGATTGTTCGCGCAAAGCTCCCGCGAGACTCCCTATGGAGATAGTCATCTGTCCCTCTGCGCTGCCTCAAGCCACGAAAAAGGACGGACTACTAAATTCGGATGCTTGTTTATATTGGTGTCCGACATCTTTGAGGTCGAACACTGCCTGCCGAATGAAAAAGTTTGAGATGCAAGGACAAGATTGGGAGCTGCGATGTTTGACTTGATTTGCATGTTGACATGTTCAACAACAAAAACAGTTCAAGGTTGCTTATTCTGTTTTGCCTCTTTCAAACTGCGCATGTATCACATGCTTAAAGGTGTTAAAAGCAAGGAAAAGCTAGTTAATGCAATCGTATAACCACAAATGTTTGATTGGTATTGGGTTGGCTAGCTTCGCGCACTTGATGCGATCCGTCGGTGTATTTGAATATACCTTCAAGTACCCTTGAAGTGTGGCTTCTCAGCCGATAAGTGTGAAGTCTCTCGCACACGACGACAATCACAATTGCTATAGTGGACAAGCTGGGAGATGTGTGGACATAATATCCGGATTATGAAATGAATTTTCAGGTTGCACAATCGAAAAGAAGGTACATTTACTTCAAATCTTGATGGAATGAAGGGTTATTTAAAAAAGTCTTCATTTGGACTGGTACCCCTATTCCCAGGCGAATAAAATCAAGGATTAACAAAAAAGCATATTCCCAGGGTTTAGGCAAAAACGGGCTTCTGGTTTGGTAGGTGCAGCTGTTTTAACTTCCACTTTCTGCTACACTGGGAAACTTCAAAATGAATTGACATAAAATTAATCAAAAGTAGCAATAACATCTCAAACTGCGCTTTTTCAATAAAAGTACCAACCTGTTCGAAGATCAATTGAAGGCGAAAAGGCTGCTACCACGCAACTAACACTGATAAAAACTGCGATTGTGTAGGCAGCCCTATGGCTAATGCCTCTAGGCAATACTGATACCAATGCCTGCATGATGGTAAAATGAAGTCAGGAAAGTTTCGTTGGAAATCACACCAGGAGCATTGCCCACGTTGCAGGCGCTTAGAGGCTGCAAATACTTATAGGGTCATAAACAGTTTCTTAAACAATAAGTTGAAATACGGATTATGTCGCGGTCACGGTTATGTACAAAACTCCGACTTCTTTGGGTGATAAAACATTTTCAGTGAACGGACAGTCACATGAACCACGACAACGAGAAAAAACATCTGTCGTGAAGAAGATTGGTACGATTTACGGCGCGGGTTTTCGTTTACATTTGCGGGTGTAAAAGAAAAAAAACAGTTGTATGAAGATAACATAAACGGAAAAAGGACGGATACGGCTGTCATAAACAAAAGTTTCATCCTGGAAGAAAAGTTGTAACCATAAGTTTTTAAATGATGTTGCTATGTATGATTGATACTTGGTACTATTTTGGTGAATTGGCATAAAACTGATAAGGAAGCGCTTGACCTCACCGGAAATGTTTGTTTTTTAATGACTGAGAAGCGCTATCAATCAGACGTGGAACCAAATGAATCTTTTCGGAGTAGGAGGCGTGGGGATAAAATATCACGAGAATGAGCAAACTCTGCGAATGTAGTCATTTTTGTAGAGCGTCATTGTTAAGTCAAACAAAAGAATCACATTAATAAGCTTCTCATTATCACGGATACTCGGGCTTTTGTCAGTTTAATGAACGAAAACCACAAGAAAGCATCAATTTTAAACTTTAATACGGTTTAAATCAATAAAAAAAACTGTCATTTTTGCATTACAACACATCATTAACAAAAAAACCGCACAATTCAATCACGTTTAAAACATGAAAAATAAAAAACATAGAATAATACGTAAAACAGTCAAAACTAATTGCAATATCCGAACTGTTTAAACAAAAATAGGTAACGAAAAGAAAAACTCAACTTACGTATTCGACTTTATCGCAATATATCCGCGAGTCCGATCCGATAATGCCCGTCAATGACGGCTGTTGAAAAAAGTGACCGCAAAAATGGATACGAAAAACTTGACAAAGACAAAAAAAACCGAATGGAGAATAAAAAAGAAACTTGGCGGGAGTGGGATTAACCAAAAAAGGAGAAATAAAGCAACATCTGCCGGTGCTGATGATTGTTACTACTTACTTTCAGCATAGTATATAATGTGCTATGGGTTCGATTGGTGAAAGTTTATGGGGATTAAAGTGCTTGATAGAAGTCGCGCAAGAAGGCGGAAACGGATTTGCGTCGTCGCGCAGGACAGGTTGGTAGCATCTTTGATCATGACTTGATGACGGGAATTTGCGGTTAGTGTAAAACTAGTAAGGCGGAAAAAAAGATCAATTTCAATTTCATCCCACGGTAAAATGGAAAACAATTTATTAAGGCTAATTAGGTTTGCGAAAAAACAAAGTCTAGACTCATAATGCATGATTGAACCCGATTTGACATGCATTTCGCAGCTATATTTTCGATTCTAATACGCCTGACTGGAAGTTAAGAAATAAAAAGACTTGCAAAATCCATTATGGCCACTTTGAATCATGTTTTATCCACACCGATCCGATGGGACCGGAGGCGATGCATAAATCGGCGACTTGGATAAAGTTGTACAGGCCCTAGGGGTGCTTTGTGATGACATCAAAGACACAGATAGATGGGATGCATCGAACTTGGTGGTCAAGCTCGATGGGATCGGGCAATGCCTGCGGGGGTTCGCTTGGTCGAAGTCAAGAGGGCTCGCGCTGGCTCCCGCGAGCCGACGGGGGATACCTGATACCACCGCCGATGGGCAGCAGCCTCAATGTCTTATGAAAGAGGATCGGTCTATATGGGATGAACGAGAATTGAATTTTGTTACCCAAAAGCGCACGCGGATCTGAACGGATGAATGTTTTTTTAATCGAAATGCATATGCAATTGGTTGTAGTAAAGTTGTTCATACCCTGAGGGCGTATATGGATGTGGGAGGGGATGGAACACGATGGATGTCATTGATGGATGATGATACTTTTTCTCCGGGAATGGGGATAGATGCGCGCCGCCTGGAGCTTGGTGCCAAAAGGGCGGAGCTACAAGAGTCGCGCGCGTGAGACTCATTGAACACCGTGTTCCTTCCTCACTTCCTTCCTCATTTTGAAGATCCCGACGTTAATTAGTACGTGCACGCAAACAACGACACATGAGATTCTGGCGGCGACAAAGCCTTATCGCCTTCAAGCACCCCCATCCGACGGAAAAACCTTGCAAATAAACTGTTGCACTACGCGTAATCGGCTGAAAGGATGAAAGCCCCCAAGTAAAAAGTGACCACTTAAAAAAGATCTGCCTTGCGCAATCGGTACTATACTATACGATCAGGGCCTCCCAAGCAAAGTGTGAAGATCGGGTCTCCGGAAGTGGGCAGAGCAATGCGTTCACTTGAAGCCATGCGTAACCATCAAGTGAGAAACACAAAGCTTAACGAACGTTTGCACTTTTTAGAATGACATGCCCGATCACCGCAGGGTATAAGTTTGCTCTACACTCAAAACCACCCCTCTCAAAGGCCAAACAAAATGCACAGATCAGTGTTCGTTTGCATAGTCGATAGCCGCAAGCCATCCAATTTCCTGGATGTTGATCGACCGGGATGCCCTCTCAAGGATCCCTAGAGTCCCGATCATACAAAAATCGTGATTGCGAATTGATTTCTGGGACGATCTTTTTGCGGAAACGGAAAAAAGCCTAGCCCCGACCAAAGTAGATAGGAAAGAAGCATGCCTCATGGAAAGCCTTTTAACGCCTAAAACAAGCAAATGGACGCTCCATGGAAATGGAAAAGGTTCTATCAGTTGAAGTAAGTCCATGGCCCAGGACCCGATTACTGCATCTTCATCGCATCAGGCTTCGTCGACCGTCGTCGGTCGGGTTGGCTGCCTTCCTAATCCGCTCACCTCGCACGGTTTATCCCCTTAGGGCACAATATACACAAAAGGCAGGTTTCTTGGCGGATAGCCAGCGTCTGAATCAGTGCATGCAACCGAAACAGAGAAAATAACTCTCAGACAGATCATATATGTTGAACGAGCTTTTTTGTTTTGATCAAAAAAGGGCTATGCAATAAATCGAAAAGCGAACAGCGATCAGACAGAGGGAGGATATCCCCACTTATTCATTTCTTATTGCTTTCAATGAAAAAATACAGACGTCTGCGTCTGACTCTGACTCTGTATCGCCCGAAATAAACCCCCCGGGCAGCGATGGCGGCTATAATAGACATTAGCCAGTTGTGATTCATGTCTTGCCTATCCGGGAAACTTCGCCAAAGCCGGTAGTTGCGAAGTTGCGCAAAAGGGCTGTCACACTGACTATGAACTCTCTTCACAAAAAGCCTGTCAAAATCCACCTGTTGTCTCAATTCACCATCCCACCGGGTGCAAAAAGTCGGACCACGACCATCAACGGATGCCTCTGGATCGGCCTGTGGGACATTTTTTTCTTAAATTTGAAACGCGCAGACTTTTTAATATTGGACACTGCTTCCTTTTTGGTGCAACGAATTAGCGAAGCAGAAGTCAGAAAACAGCAATCTGTCGGAATCAAGGGAGTTTGCGTGGGTGCTGCAAACAAACAAAATTGGACTAAGCCGCCTACAGGCAGTGTTGGTCGTTGTTAAACTGGGTGTGAAATGTTCAGAGGTGTTAGGAGCGTGTTTTCAAATACATAAACGGTTCCAACAACAAGGTTCTAAAACAAGTACTTCGAATCAGTGGCAGCTGAATAGAAAATGCACACTTCAGGAAGTCAGGTTTCAGGGTCAGGATCCTCTTGACGATTCAACCTTGGTAGTCTGTAAGTTCAAGTGAAGACGGTATGTAAACGTCAGAATCACTTGACTTTTCAAAAATATTATTCAGTTTGAACGATTTTATGGAGCCCTAAAACGACCTTCGAAAACAGTATAATCCTGCTTTTATCTTGCACCCAAGCTGACAATGATAAGCCAAAGACGTTAAACTAACTTAGATTCAGCAAATTCTTATCACCAAAAAATAGAGCCTGCTACAGAACAAGGTTCATCCCCTCAATGAACACCAAGATCTTGTGATCCTTCTTTGCACAAAAAAACTGATAAAGAAAACTTTTCACAGTCATGTCAACGAAACGAAAGCACTGATAACCACGTCAATCCTTGTGACAGCAGACAGAGTGGCAACAACCAACTAGCCCATGAGTTACAGATTAGTAGAGGTTTGATGCGTTCGTGAAGTGTTTTAATGCAATGTGTCAAGAAACCAAGGTGTTAAAACTCATTTTAAGCCGATATTTGATCACTAAATCAGTTTTAACTTTTCAAATTTCCACCTTTACGATGTCCAGCCAAAAAGTATAGTAACATTTTTTCAGTAACCGTCCATAAAAATCAACCCGAAGTCGTACTTTAATCACCTAAAACTACCTGTGAGCATCCATAAAAACACAGATAAGTCTTCGTTCATTGTTTCGTGGACGATAAAACACTACTGGCTTCCAGGAACCTGGGAGACAATGCACCTTCTTCCAGGGTAAGTACTATTTTTCCGCCAACCAATAAAAAGATACATTTCAATCGGTGGTTTAAACTGCAAAACTTTGGAACTTTTGAGGAAACACGGAACCCAGAGGTCATGTGTCAGAATGCATCTGTTTCAAACTGCGCAATGTTTTTGGAAGAAAGAAAACATGAAACAATTAAACGATGTCATCTACACTTCGGACGGAGCTGGATGCCAGAAGATGGACAGGTGAAGATGGAGAATAATAAATTTTGAGCGGGAAGTTTTGTTCATTTTGACTGGATGATGGCTATAAAGCGGTACATGCTAGCGACAAGTGACCTTGGCAAAAGTGAGGATGTACTTGAGATGTTTGTAAAGTGAGTGAAGAGTACATGACATTTTCGCATGATAAAGAAGTTTAAATATTAAATTTCATAAAATGTTTGCATAATGAAGCATTGAAAAGTGATTTTAAAGGCAGATGACAGTCCTTAAAGCAAACCTTGTACTAAATACGTGTTTTATCGGCAATTATTTATGCCCTTTGAACTGGACACGGAACCAAATAACCAATCTAGCTTTCAGTGCATTTGGTTTGTCGCGACTATCGCGAATCTTTGTATTCCGTTGGCCCTGTCCGCCATGACAACAACGCACTCCTTATGCTTCGCCATTGCGTTCAACGACGCGACTGCCGCCAGCCGCACATTCGACTCCCTCGACCCGATCCTCTGCGACACACACCTCCAGCGGCCCTGCTCTTGCCACGACTAGCAGGCGCGCCATCTACGGTAGGGTACGCGCTGGCTGCGCGCAGGCTCACGCCAACTCAACTGGGCTCGTCGTCCTCTCCCGACTGAACTCAACGCGGTTTCCAACTCTCGGCTCCTGTCTTCCGTTCCGTCCAGCCTTCCTCGATCGGAGTCTTGCCCGCCAAAGGCATCGTTGTAGGCCATCCCACAGTGCCATCAACGTCGGTCTCGCCCTCACTGCGAGCCGGACTCATCCATGATCAGGATCGGCTGGATTCGACGGATATTTTCCATTGTTTTGACTTTAATTGAATGAATTTACTCCCACCTCAATTGTTGTCCCGTTATCTTGTTTTGTCAACCCATTATGTTTGCTACGGCATCCTTTTCGGCCAAAATATAGGCAGTAATAAAACGCCCTTTTTTATCCTTGTGTCTTTTGTGAAGCCTAATCTTTACATGGTTAGCCATAAAATGACAATACAGCAATCTGTTATGACCGATAATGACGTGAAGTTCAGATAACAGTGTAGAACTGGGACAACAGATCAGGACAAAACCACGAGTCCGTCAACAGTTTCTGAAGAACTTAGAATGAAAATCACATATTTCTAGAAACAAGAACGCTGATACTCACGAATGTTTGACATTCATGTCACGCAAGTTCACGTCAACAACGGTTTTTACGATAGGCCCACAAAAATTGACAGACATTTTACTAACCTCAATAAAAACCGAGATACAATTGAAATCGTCAAACATTGTCTTCACCGGCCTCAGCCTTGCATTTAAAACAGAACAACATTGCAAGGCAATTCAATTTGAACTTGACTCAAAGTGCACCGCTTTGATTAAAAAGTCAAAACTGAACTATCACGGATGAGATTCTAGAAAAAGTATAAAAAAGAGTGATACAGAAAACAATTAAAAAACAAAATAGCATTTCCGCTAGTTACTATCAGTAATTGCGTGGGACAGTGCGGCAGGAACGGGTCCAGATTACGAGGATCGTTGAGTTGGCCGTTCCAATCACCCAAAATGGAAAAAGTAATTTGGATCAACTTCCAGAAGCAGAAGGCTTGTTTCAAAAAGCAGGAAAGACTGTGAAGCAATGAGAAACATCATCTGATTCTGGGGCTTTGTGGTTGCACTTCCACAACACGTGATGGAAAACAGAGTCACAGAAAATTGAAAGCATCGATGCGAAAGGCGTTTTTCCTCCATCCACATTATGGTGGACCGAAAGTCAGTTGAGGGAACTAAATTAGGTAAATTTTGGAATGAAAACGAAACGAACGAACATGGGAGGCAATTGTTATTTTCTTGAAGAAATTTAAATTGAAAAATTGAACCAAAATTCGGAAGACATGAAAAAGTGACTGTCAGGTGGGCACAGCAAAGTGGGATTCAGAGGGCGGCGGCGGTTGAAATCATTTGCAATCAAATAATGTTTGAAATTGGAGGATATTGAGGGAAATGTTTGCGCGTAGAGGTAGGGAGGCAGAAGACGTTGTGAGCGGCCTAAATTAAACCACGTCAAAGGGGATAGGGCTAACGTAAAAAATGGAATCAGACGGAAGCAAAGTGGTACGATCTGTGCGTCTGGGAGGCTAAAAACAATAATTTTAATGTCTGGAGGGATTGGATGAACTATTGTATCTTTTGATTCTATTTATAAGGTTAATTGCTTTGAGCTAAATGTTCAAAATTGTCATAAATCTTGCATTTGAAATAGTTAGCGAAAATGTTTAGATTGATTGAAGAGGTTTAGCCCACTTCTGCAAGGACATCGTTTTCAAACCTACCAAAAAACTCAAAAGAAAACTATCTAATGGGATTAAAAACAGAATTCCCGTCCCCCTCACATGGAAATCTGGACAAACAAATGCGATCTCGACTTCCAAACGAAAACAGAACGACCTTCATGGCATTCATTTCCTCAACTGTTGACAGACGCCAACGACTTTTGAACACAAAAACAATAACATTGACGATTATGTACCTCACTCGCCGGCAGGTTAATTTGACGCATGCAAAGATTCAAAATCACAGTCCTCAGAGAGTGCAATTCGCAGGCAATAAGTCCACTTCGCGCAACAGAAGTCACCCTCGAAAAGTGTGGATCTTGGCATGGGCATGCCCGGTCCGAAGGTCAAGTGCCAATGCCACATGGCGCCGACTTCCGCCCCTCGCCGCCGCCACACGCACCACAGGGTCAAAAGCGCATCCGTTTGGAAATTTAAAGGTGATGGGTGGTGTTGAAAAAAAACTTGAGGGCATTTGACTCCTGCGACGACACGCTGCGATCAACCGCAACAGGAAGCCGACAGGGCAGAAAGACACAAAAAACACCGTCTTTTACTAATGCGTATGAATGGCAGTGTCTCGGACTAGTGCGTATTGGCGAAAACGGTAGAAAAGGGTCAATGAGTCATCGGTTTGGGCCTTGAAACTTTAGAGGATGCTAAAAAAGTGTGAGGATGTGAGTGTTCAAGTTACGAAATTTGTTAAAATTATGCAGATTTGGATTGTGTCATCGGTGATTCATCTTTAAACAAAGACAATAAGTATGATTTCTTTCAAAATACTCAATGATTCAAATTTTTTCATGATCATTTTGACCATTTGGCATACCCAATCGTAAATTTCAGTAAGATCGCTGACCAGAAATATCAATTCTTTCCAAAACAAACAACTGCTAGGGGTCAAATAACTTAATCCACCTCCTTCGTTATAAATTAAAGTGAAAGTGAATTTGCGCCGCTGAATGATTCTGTTTTTCTTAATAACCCCCTTTCTTCTGCCTACATGTATGCATTTGCTCTTTACGACGCAACATGAACCTTTGGATTTGCATTGTAAGCGGAAATAAAAGTGAAATCAAAATTGAAGGACACGCAGTAGCGATTTTATAATTGCTGTGATGATGTACTTGTTTAAGGTTCGTAGGCCGCCCAACAACCTTGGCTATTTTGAAATGGTCATGAAAAACCGGCGACAGTGAAAGCAATCAAAAAGAGGCGTGTACAATAGGTTACTATTACTTTTTCAGGGGAAAGGTGGGAATTGTTGTATAGTTTTTGATTGATGGTAAGTTTGGAAGTGAAACTTTGTCAAAAACGGTAACAGAAAAAATTAAATATGCATTATTGATACAATTTAAGACATTATGATAAAAATTTAAGCTATTTTGATTACAAAAAAAACTGTTTGAACATTGATTAGTAACAGTAAAGTAATAAAACACGACCATATTTAGCCAAAAATCTCCCTCAAAACCGAAACCCGGATGGAACATCCTATTCACCTACTGCAATTGACCAACAATAAGATCCCCATTCTTCATCTATTCTTAGTATAGAGTCACTTACCAGCCTTCAGCCAGTCATCCAGCCCTATGGCTATTCACGCAAAGCCGTTTTTTATCCGCGTCAAAAAGACGGACTCACTTTCGTCGACGTCCTTTTACTTCTATTTTTTAACTGCGCAAGAACTCCGGCACGCGCGTATCGCATTCATCTATCCGTTTTTTGTCGTTTCAAATTTTGGATATCGCCCAAATATCCAGGGATATCACTTTAGCGCATTTTTTCGAGGAAGGGGAAATCCATGTGAGTCAAAAAAGGGGAGGATGAACGGGTCACTTGACGGCGACTCAAAAGGAGTAACAAACATCAAGCGGATTCACAACAGTGCATTGGCAGGTCTTTTTGAAAGCGCCGCTGGACAATGCCTCAGGCGATTTAGATTTTAGTGAAAGGGAAAGCGCTTCGGGATTAAAGCATGAGAAAAGGATGGGTGTTTAATATTGTTACGGTGGCAAGGGGTGGGATGTTGACATGTTGAAAGGGAATATGTTTTATGAAAGTGTCGAAAACATTACTTTTCATAATCTAAACGGCTTCTAGTTATGCTTAAGGAAAAGTTCATGAATCTAAAAGAAAAAGGGACCCGGTACTTGTCTGTTTTGGAACATAAAACATGTTTATTGGTTGTCAGAAGGCTCCCTTTTCCCTTGTTTTATGTTGCATGTCGCAACATTTGAGAGAGCGAGCATCCTCACATGCAGAATCAGCCTCCAAGGCCGTGACTGGAACATAAACCCGAACCAGATAACTGCGCAAGGTTGCCTGCACGTAGAGGTAGAAGGCTCTACCTTCCTTACCTACGACGATCAGGGCTGAAGTGACGGGAAAATGGTGTTTTGAAGCCCCCATCCATAGTAGCCAGTAGCACAGTTTCGCCTTTGCCGACCACAAGAAAGAAAACCACGAAGGCCATGAGCCCCCACAGGTGGAAGTGACCCTTGGCACGACTCCACGACGCCCATTTATCACGAACATGTCTGTGGATGAGAAAGAAAAACGCAGACGACTGTCATCAGTAGTCGAAAAACACGTCTTGCGTGATAGATGGCATTTTCGCGGACGAGAGTCTATCCTCTTTCCAAAAAATAAAAAGTTTGTCTTAATTAGTACAGTTATGATTAAGAATGGGTTATCAGTAAAATAAATTCAAAAATGTATCAAAATGCGTTAAATTTAAATAGGTTATGGATCAGTCAGCTAATTAATTAAACAATTCAAATAAAACAAAGCCGTCAACCAGCGCGGATTGCTAAAGTGCCGTGACGCTTGGCGTCGACGACCCTTTTCTCACGGAAGTTTCGTCGATTGCCTGCGGTACCCGACAGAGGAAGAAATCGCGTCTTGCATCTACCAGCTTGTTTTAACAAGAACGGCAATAAAGAACGCAAAACGGGAACATGCGATAACAGCCGTAAAAAAGGTGACAGAAGATAAATAATACTCTGTAAAGCTGTCACAGTATTGCAGCAGGAAAAATTGCTGCTCTTACAGGTGCGCAGTGTGACCGACGAGACTGACAGTCACGGCAACAGAAGAAGAACAAGCTGATCCGTGTCGGTGATAAGCGATGGCGGGGTAGGTGCAAGTGGCAAAGTTGAATTTATGAGTGTGTAAAAACAGCTTTTTGGGGCAATGGTGCTAAACGGAAGTTGCACGGCTATCAAAGGAGGCTATCTGGAGGTCAATGGTCGTCGCCCAGATGAACAATAACAACAAGTGCAATACCCCTGTGGGCTTGAGGGGAGAAAGAGTCATGTAAATCACAGCACGATTCTCGAAATAAATCGAATCGAAATTCATATTTGATCAAACTTTTTCACAAAAGAAAAGATTCGTCATGTCATGGTCGGTCAATGTTTGACCAGTCCGATGGTCTAAATATAGCCTTGTATGGGTACGACACAGAATTACATGTATAAAAACGAACATGTAATTCCATAGTATCATGGGAGACATGCTTAACCCATGGTGTTGCATGCGATCCCCTGGAGGGAGAGGAAAAGCCTTGTCAACTTGGCCGGATCGAAAGGAAAAAGACAAAAAGTCCGATCCCAGAAGCACAAGGGATACGAAAGTGGAAGAAAGACATGCGGGAGATCGGTGCGACGACCTCCGGGCGCATTCGCTTCGAGGAACAGGGGTAGCCTGTGTGCACACGATACGCTAGATCGACTCCGATCGCTTTTCGATGCGATGAGGGTTGTGATCGCAATAGCTTCGAGGACGGAAGAAAGGGTGAGGGTGGACTAGCCTCGCCCTCAGGGGAGGTCATGCTTAATGCTCGCGTGCTCGGAGCTGGTCAAGCATGACATCTGAGTTGGCTAATGTCCTAAGTTTAGCAACTTTGGTATGTCGGACAACGCTATTCTTCTTGAGAAGGTGTTATTCAAAGAAGAGGGTTCAAACATCCACAAAAGGGTATCTAAAAACTTTCCCATCCCCATACGCTGAGAGGTCGGACCCGAAACACGCGACGACCTCACACCTTCTAATACATGTTCAAGTTGACAAGACCCTCCGGAAAACGCTCCTAAGACAACGCAATGACACTTTGACCACCACGCGACTTTCGTGACACAAGCGCCTTTTTTTTAACTCCATGTCGGTAGTTTGAGTCGTTGATGCCACCGAACGACCTCTAAACTTCTAAATCGACGACGGAACATGTCTCAGTCTTAAACCGAATCGTCCACACCGTAAAACGTAAGAACGACACCGTTTTTTCCATTCAGAACATCGCCGTTGTGTTTTTACTTCAAGTCAGATCAGATTCAGAAATCATGCCTCGGTCATGCTCTTCTGGGTGAGGTAAAGTACCCGCCTTTCGCCTCAAACAGCGATACCCAAACAAATGACTGCTATTAGAAGTTGTATAACAGAAGACGACAGCCACCCCGGCACCGATCACAATCATGTTTAGTGGCCGATGCGAGCAGTGTCGGCGGCGGCATCTGTCACGGACCTGAGTGAGATTGTTATCATAGCGCCAGCGCCATGTTCGATTCGGTTTTCATCGGTCTTCGATGTGTGATTGGCAGCGCGGGACGTCGTTTGTCGTCGCTCTTTAATCCGACGGTAATAATCTTTCATTAGCAGGACCGAGGGACGACGCAATGCGCGATCCGATAGATGGTGCAGATACATGGGGTGTCAATGTTTTCTTATCCTCTCTTCAGATGAGTTCCCTCGTCTATAGACACTTTTTACGGCTTTTTTCGACATTGCCGAGGGCAGGTTTTTTCTGTTGATGGATCAGAGACCGGGGTAAGGATGTGATAACTATGGTTATAAGAAGCGATAACGGCCTTGCACCGTAGTGCCGATAAACTGGATTTAGGAGGTCGTAAAGAGGGAAAAAGGGCACACTTTAGGGGTGTGAAAATGGAAAAAAGTTAATGAAAGCGTCGTTTACGTATTGTTTCCAACTTTTTGGTGGGAACGTTGAAACTTCTTTTCAATTTGAAACGTGATAAAACACTTTTTATCCGAATTTGTTAATACAGTGGTGAAACAATTTACTTAATCGACAAATTGCAGCAAATCCAAATGAAATGAACAATCGGCAAAATCAAAAGACAAAAACCAATAGTTTGGTGTGTATTTATCGAAAATTACAAGGATAAACTGTTCGTCGGCATGAAAAAAGGGGTAAAAAAGTTACCACGGTGTCTTCACGGCCTAAGCGTATTGCATCTGAGATCGAGTTACCCTTCATGATCAAGACAGAAAAAACTTGTCCTCCAATTTGAAGTAGCGGGCACAGCCATCCATCGTCCCATGTTTGGGCAAACCGGTTTTGTTTTTAGTGCCAATCTTTGACAACATGGAAAATGGAAAGTAAGGATAATGGAGGCAAACAAAAAAGCGAAAGAAAAACGCCGAAAACGAAGAACTATTATAACAGCATCTGGCAAAAAGATAGCGTTTAACGACCTCACGAGAAGCGTTATGAAATCGGTCACGTTTGATTTTGAAGCCTTGATTGCATAATATACATTTCAATGGGAGGGTGCATCTGGGGGCCCACTTCAGAAACCATTGAAAACAATGTGATATCGAAATTCACGCGTCTCGGCGATCCGTCTCCGTTCTCCTGGTGACAACGACCTGCCTGGCTGCAATTTCAATTCAGTAGGGGGCCGTTTGCAGCCGCATTTGGAGAGTCTGCATTCGGCTGAGCCCCAGGCAGACCTGACTAGCTTCTCGCGATCGGATCAGATCAATTGCGACGCAAGCGCGCGAAAAGCGCAATCTCAAACATGGGCGGCCGTGAAGCCAATGCTAACAGACAATGACCGTACGTCGCCGCCGCTGTTTTGTTCTTCCTCGCATTGAAGGCGGGCAAGACGCCGCTGGCTGTGAACAATCCAAACTCAATGCCTTTTGAAGGTGCTTGAGGAAGTGACTTACTTGTCAGGTTCTTTGTATACGAGCATAAGCGTGAACCGTCACGGCTTGCTTTTCACACTTAAGCTTATTGTCGACCCCGCTGCAGACAATAAGGGTTTTGTGAATACAAAATGAGATTCGCGCAATAATACAGTTGTCGGGTGGCCTATTGTGATGTTACAAACGGTTTTTATTGGAGTAATCCGATTTAAATCGGTTTGAAGTTTGAATACAAAGTTGTTTGGTTGACACAAAGTAGGATTTAAACTGTAACAAAACAGTAACCTGAATTATGTCATGGATGGGTTATCAGTCTTCTAATCAATCGTATGTTTGATTCACCAGTCATCTTCGAAAGTGGCATTACAATCTTTGTTATGCTTCATCCAGGTACTTTGATTTGTATTCAATGATGACTGAATCAGCTACAGTATATAGTAATAAAATTCTGCGTCTTTCTTAACACCGCGATGAAAGAGTGTAGTTCAATTAAGTTTGCCGTAATCAATGTCATTTCAGAAGTGCCAAGAGCTGAAAAAAAGAAAAGGTGTTGAAGATATTATTAGTAAAAAGTTACTTTACTAGCTTTTCAAATAGCTTTTTGTCAAAGTTTTCAAGTTAAAGAATTAAATTAAATGAACTACATACGAACTGAGTAAAAAGTAAATGATTAAATTATAAGCATTCAAGGATAACTGTGGCGATTGCCTGATAACAGCAAAGATAAGAAAGAGTAGTTACGAAACTCATTCAAACTTGAAATGTGGAAAAACAGTGTCGAACAGGGTCAAAACAATGCAAAGTTTAGCCGATATGGAACGTATTTATCAAAACTAAATACCCTATTGCAAAGTGCAAGCTATTGACAAAGTAAATCTGATTGCCGCAATTCGTAAATTTACGGTGGCAAATGTTTTGTTCTTATACTAACTCAAAATTGATTTTTGCTAGCAATTTACTTTTTTTGTGTTTTTTCGTTTCAATGTTTTTTGCTTTCTTGTATTTTGAATATTTTCTGCTCAACAACCTTTACATTTAAAAACGCAAAACTCTGAATCATTCCGTCTGAAAATTTCTTCCCTGAACAAACTGACTCAATTGAATACAATGCAGAGTCAGATCTAAATAGCAACTACACAATCGATTGTTTACTGCGCCGGAAACATATAAAAAGAAACCCCTCAAGTGCTTTTTTATCAACCCAGAAAGACGGACCGACCCGTCCAAACTCACATTGTCAATCGTTGACTTACGACTTCCGACCCCTTGACAAAACACGATCGAGACCCCTTCGCATGGCCAGTCAGCTGAGTCTGATTCTATGTGGCTGTTGTAAGACGTGAAACAAGATTAGGTTCGGTCTTACATGTTTGGTGTTTGTCATCCACCTTTTTGAGTCAATTTGACGCTAATATGTTTTTCTCGGGGTATTGTATAAAAAGGTATCTATTCTGAGCTTTGTTGAAGTTGCAGTTGCGTTTTTTGATACTGGTGTTTTTTACCTCTCTTTGTTACGCTTAACTTTGATGTGTGAAGTTTGACTGTTGCGAGTTTGTCGAGTTTGTTGAAGGAAAAAGTGTCAAAACCAAACTAAAGATGCACCTTTTCGTTTTGTTTGCCCAAGCTGTACGTGAATTGAAACCTCTCACTTCACACTTTTTTCTGAACCGATGTGTGAAGTGAGCAGACGTTGGATTACTTCCGCCCGTGGCAGCAGGGTGTGAGTTGTGTCGGGCGGCCATCGTGGATGGATCGCGCGCGTCGGCCGTCCTCCATTGGCGAAGCGCGTCGAACATTCTGCGCGGAAAGTCTCCATTTGCTTGACTTCCCGCGCGTTTCAGCATTAGAGGGCCTCTGAGGGGGTGACTCGCTTCATCCATCCATCGCCCGCGGTCGTCTCCAACCTCCAACTCCTTGAGTATCCTCATTGTTGACTGGACCTTGCGGACGGCTTCTGCTTTTTTTAACCCTCACCTAAAGCTAAATACATTTTGTCAGTTTCTTCACCGGGGAGTTCGTCCGGGACTTTGAGCCCCACTTTTGTTTTTGCATGATCTTCATCAATCGACCTCCGTCTTTAGGATAGGACTTTAGTCAACAATTTGTGTAACGAGTCTCCTTCAAGGTTGAGTTTGAGTTCTTGTAGTCGTTGAAAGCCAAGCCTGTTTAGTTTTGAATGAAATTGTTGGTTACAGTAATTGCTTCGATTTAAGTTTTTGTTAACATTGCATTTCGCTTTTATTCAAATGCATTTTACAATCGTGTTTTTATATTTTTGTTATAAATTCAGCCTCAAAATTCAAAGATCGATGTGTGGAGCATTCCTGTTGTTTGATTAACTTTGCATCTTATCAAAAAATCGGCTTAACTAACGTATCTAACACCTCGAGACTAATGATAACTTATGACTATTTTGCTCGAACATAATTATTAGCATCGTATAGAATGGTCTTTCCTTTTTATCCCTCTCAACTTGCCCGAACACCCACAATATTGCTCGTTTTCAACTGACCAGTCTCTTAAGTCAGTCGTTTTACGACTATGCAAACGCCGTTTTCATGCATCAAAAATGTCTAGCATCTATTAAACTCTTTTATTTTCGATTTTTAGTCGAGTAAGTGCACATGTTGCAAGCTATCATACTTTTTGTTTTCATTTTTGTATCTGTTTCCCCTATGCTTTGTGCAGTAGACTTTCGTTAATTACAAAGATAGCCAACATTGCCTGCGGTTTGAATTAGATGTGACCCTCCGGCTGTCTTCAATTGAACGTTTGGGGCTGTTCTATGCCCCTTTGAAGCATTTTCGCGTCCCGTCGTTGTCATTGCACAAAACAGCTTGTTTTCCTACAAATTTAATGATGCATCAGCACAATACACGACACATCTCCTATTAATTCGCGTGCCGTGGCATGTCTAACGTTGAATTTCGGCGGGTTTGCGACGTTAAACCTAACATAGGATTCCGTGTCTTCATTTAGGTTGTCACAATTTTCGTGAAATTCATTCATTATTCGTACTTTACAATTAAATAACTTTACCCCATACAAAGGGCATAAATTTGAGAACTTGTCAGCACATTCTGGACTTTGCAACTATTGTACCCTCTCCGATCCTGTTTTATTTACAATCAAAAACGAGCCGAATGGTTTCTTTTTATAGCCCCTTTTCGGCTACTTTTTGGCTTATCGAGTTTGTGGTTGCGTCACTTCCGTGATCGGTTACCTCCTGCGTCAAAGTTTTCACTCATGTACCCATCGATTGCGATAGCGAGCCCCTATTTTGCACCCGAAACTCAAACCATTGGTTGAAATTGTTGAATTTTAGGAATTGTACAATGATTACGCCGGGTTCTCTACTTGATCCAGGTCCGAAAATGAATGGTAATGGATGTGATCCAACAAAAGGTGCGTTTTACATTTTAAATAATAGACTATGTTTTAAACTTTAGACTTTTTTTGATAAATCTTACGGTTCAGTCTACTTTTTTACGCAAAAGTATTTTATTTCAACTTTGAAATTGATATTCGTTCTTTTTTCTCAGTTGCACACTTTCAATAATCATATTTGACTAGCTTGTGAGAAAGAGAAAAACCACTTTTCGCCGTCCACGTCCACCCTCTGAAAGTAATTCAAGTCGATGTCGCCTTTTTAGGCAGTTTTTGAGTAGTTGATATGAAATGAATACGCTGAAAGAAAACTTCCGCAAGTTCATAAGGAGCACGATTGCATCTCAAATGTTTCAAATTTAACCTGTATTTTACCTTTTTTGAATGCCGTATTAGGTCTACCTTGCTAATCGACACCATTAGCTGTGCAAACGAGTTGGATATGTCCCTTTGATCTTTGCAATTTGGCGGCTCTGCAGTAGCTCGTGACCTCAATTTGATCTTTAGCCGCAAAAGTGACCTCACTGAACGCCAATCCGTATCCTTTGTTTTCGGCGGCCGCCTTGACTGACAGCTATTGAAGGAATTTTGTTAAGTTTATGAGTCATTTTGAGCAACAATTTCGAGATTTACAAGAATGCGTTTAGCGGTATTGCTTTGTTGGTGGCAAAATTTGTGCGTTTATGGGACCCTTTAGTGACATTTTCTATTGTTTTGCTTCTTGCTGCCATTTGAAACAAAATTGCTGAAATTCTTTCACTTTTTTTATTCAAATTTTTTCAACTTTTTGTTTGGTTTTGCGATCAGAGTATTGCCACCAAGGAACCACATCGATATCACGTCAATCGCCCCGCTGAAAGAAAGAACCATAGTCCTCATAGTCACGTTTAATGGCCAATCACAAATTTCTGCGACTTGTCATGTCGCTCGCTGCCAGCGGCGGCCCTTCTCGTGATCTTTGCCAACCATTGCTTGTCGTCGCTTTGGTTGTGCCTCATTAGCTGAAACAAACTTTGCTGGCTTGTCGCTTCCGCCTTGGTCTAAAACAACTAGGCTTCCATCCTCAAATGAAAAAAAACTGCATTCCGATGCAGCTTGACTCCCTTAAAGCTTACATTGGGTGGTCGTCGGTTTACTTTTGTTGTTTCAAAAATCATCGTTGAAAAGTGTTTCTTGGGCTAGCTAATCTGAGTCACGCAATTTCCTGTCATTTGTCAGAAGAATTAAGAAATGCGTCAAAACGTTTGGTTAATGCGTTGATTTTTGAGTTTTTTACGGCTTTTACATAGGTAAAACGTGACAGTGGCAACAGTTCATGTCGAAATTTGGGGCTTACAGGGAGTCAAAACAGTTTACAATCACTTCTGTAAACGCAGCTGGTTGATGTTCGTAGTTTAGTTGGTGGAAATTGTTATTGAAAGAGGTGAAAACTGCGCAGATTCAAAAACTTCTGAATGAAACGCAGTCGATTTTGCTCGTTTTTGTAGTCCTCTACGGATCTTTCGCTTATTGAAAGCCTCCCCTTTCAGTTGAGTGTGATATTGACTGTGGTCAGTAGCCCTTGGTCAACACCCATCGGTGTCCTTTTTTGATTGCTTGTCGTCGTCGGTTCCCTCGGGTCTCGGTTGATTTGAAGATTTGACTCGGGATCGACGAAAAAAACCATATTCGCAGCCTTTGGTCATAGATCACAGCCATTGACCGACCACTAACCCTCCAAAAGAGACACTTCTAATCTCTCCTTTTTTATATTGGTATCCTTTTGCAAGTCTTTTTTTTTCTATGTAAGCCACCCCAAACTTGCATGACAACTTGTTAATTGCGTTACTTTCGACGCTGTGTCATATCACTCAGTCAACATTTCACGCCATTTGGATTTGATTAGCCACCGAAGTCATAGCATAGCGTGCCAAACTTAAAGATGCCCTTTTTTCTCATGTCAAAGTTCTCGCAGTTCAACTAACTGTTAACGCCTAATCTCTGTTTTTGCCAAAGGAAAAGGCGCATCGTTGTTAGCACGCGGCATCCTCGCTTCACAAATTGTTTGTGAGTGAAAATGTGTTTAGAAAAGCGACGTGCTGTGCCAGATTGCCCGATGTTCTGACCAATTTTGTGAATGGACTGCCTCCACTTTTTAGGGAGGGCGTTTTACGATGTTTGGTAAACTAAAAAGTGCTATTGTTTGGAACGTTTTGGCAGTTTGTAAGTGTTCGACATTGGATTTTTGCGGTCTCTGCTTTCATTAAAGTTTTAAATCGTAAAAATTGTAATTCGTCATTTTCCCTTGTTTTGTCGAACGTTACGTTTTGACAAGTTCGACGAATGTTTTGAGACCAATTTCTCAAGAGAGGCAAGTCTTGCAAGTTTTCAACCCTTTGGACCCCACCATCAGTAAAGTAAATATTGTATGTAAAATCTTTTGTTCGGTAAGACGAGAATCCGAATTCACATCCGAACAAAAAAGCGACTGTTCTTCCGTGTCCGACCCGGCATGGGTTTGTTTGGTTTTCCATCATATTGGATTGGCCAAACATAATGCAATGTTCATGAACCCTTTGATGCGCCTCTGCTCACAATCCTGTCGGTTTCGGATTAAACCATACTTATTCCACCCTTCTGTGTCCTGCTAGTACATGGGTTTACGGCTGTAACCTTGCACCTTTTCACTTTCAAAACATCGGCTTCGGTCCGTCATCGACCCTGCGCTGAGGCCAGGCCACCAATGGGTACGTACGTTTGCTGAAACCTAATACGATAAGGGATATTCGGCGATAGCCAGCGGGGCCCGGTGGTTTTGTGACATCACGGCTATGTCACCGGGATACACGACTTTATGCTTTTAGTAAGGCTGCAATGACCGCTGGGATTATGTTTTGTCAAAGCTTGCACGTAGAATTGTCAGTTATTAGCATCTTTCGAGCTAGACATTTTCAGAAAAACTTTTTCCCAGCCATTTTAGCGGCAAAATCATATGAATCACCCATCTTTTGCTTCCACACGAGGTTTCCGTTATTTTGTTTTCTGAAACTTTTCTCTTCCTTGATGTTCTTTTCCGAAAATTTGTAGTCTTTCATGGCCAACCATCCGTATACATTGAAAAGTTTTTGATTTCTGATTATTGTTGTTCGCTTTCGGAACTAATTTAATTTGATTTAACACTTTTTATAGCACTTTTTTGCCATAAATATCCATCTCCGAGCCCTTAAAAGCAACGTTTCGAGTGTCTGATAATAATTTCACGGAATAACTTAACTTTGTTAATGTCATCTACTGATGTTTGTCTTATCTTGATAGATTAAAACCCCAGACAAAAACCGCCGCCACCGTGTTAGCACACGATCAGTTATTAGACATCGAAATTTAGCTTCCTTGTCGTTTTTGAAAAATGAGTTGTAACAGAATTTGTTGCCAGTCTTTCATTATAATTAAGTGCAGGAAGAGTGGAGGACCTGACAGGGAAGGAAAACAATGTTCTTGATGAATGGCTGACGGAAGGAGCTGTAGCAAACAGTTGGTGGTGGTGCCCTTTGACGGCAGGCTGGGCTGGGATAACTTCTTCGCGTCATTTGTGTCGAATAATGAGGAATGTACGTAGGAGCGAGAGGTCCCTTTTTGTTGATTACGATTTGGAAGGCAGTTTGAAAGCATGTCCAACTTGGTCGATGTCGTCAGCTGGCTCTCACGGCTTTTGGTCCATTTTGGCCCCTATGCTTATATGACCGGATTTCCGGAAACAATGTTTTCAAATTCAACGTGATTCAACTTACAACTTAATTAATGACTACGATAATTAGCCAATAGCCCGCCGTTCCTTCGGAAAACGTAAATCAATCGCCATAAGTTTTGCACCCTTGTAGCCGTGCAGTCCCATTTGACACATTTTGTAACAATAACCCATCGGAAGTCCAAACAGCTGGTCCTCAGAGCGCTCAGATCACCTTTGCGTGCCGCTAGAAGCTGGCTGAGCCCGCCGCTCTCTCGTCGGATGTTTGCGGGTTGTGTTGGCCGTGATCGATGACCGATCACATCGGAATGTGCCGCCGGCGCCGTTTAACGATCAAACACGGCTTACAACGTTGATCATCATTGAGAAATTAGGTGGCACGAGCATGTTCTGTCTGTCTACCACGTGCCAGTCGACGTAAGATCCAATCGATTTTCACGTTCTTGCAACTTGCAAGAAATTACCATAACCCAGAATTGATAAAAAATCAGAGCTTTTCGATTTTTCGGTTTCCATGATCCATGGGACAAATTGCTTTTGGCATCTGTTAGACCCAATTTTATTGACATTTTGTTGTTTTGATCTACACTATCATTTGTTACTCCGATTCTTTGGGGGCCGTTTATTGCCCCCAATGATTTCGGATTCGAATTCCCACATACTTGAGGCAGATGCGTTTCAAAGTCGGGGTTTTCTTTTATTTGAAATTAACGGTTTTACGTGATCTAGATTTCCGGTTCTGCCCAATTCGTTCATTTGAACGTTCAACCAATATGTCCCACGCTAATGATTCTTAAACTTGCTTATGCTTCATGTATAGCGACCAAAGATGGAAATAAATTGTTTATTAGCGTCGCGTTTTCGCAAGAATCACACTATACCGTGGCAGTGTGCCTTGAAAATGATTGATGGCACCAATTTTTGCACGTTTTGTCCTTATCCGATCCAAAACCCCTGCCATGGTGACTGGCAGACCGGGTGTTGATGAGGATCTATTGACTGGCTGGGGGTCATCCTGCGTGGGGCTGCGAGATGATCTGACAACCCTCTCTCTCTTTTTTTCTCGGTCACTGGGCTGTCCCAATTTGGGATGATACGTCTGGCTGGTTGGCTTTTTTTGAGTGTTCTCGCACCCCGTTTTGCGTCATTGTAAATCTAGGAACCAAAATTTCACGGCAACGCGATTGATCTAACTTCTAAACTTCCAAATATGATAAGTCTAATGACCACCTTTCAGGACCAACATTTTCGGCATGTCCAGCCACAGTTGTTGTCACTGATTCGCCGCCACCCATTGAACGTCATTCGTCATTGCCGTCCATAACCGACCCGTTGACCACTGACGACGAGACTGATCTCGGAGATACGACTAGTGAATTGATCGATTTCGAAGGCGATATGGCTCCAGGGCATCATCAACACCCAAAAGTGGCCCCGCGAGGTGTGCCATTGAGCACCGTGACCCTAGGCATGCCCGGTAATGTGAACCCGGTGGTTTCGTCTGGACGACTAAGTGCCCCAGGCTCGCTCGATGGCAGTGTTATGGGGTTTGTTTGGGTCTTATTGCTTATCAAAACTATCAATTTTGCCATTTCAGTGCCAAACGCTCCAAATCTCCTCGTGGACGCCGCCCCTTTTCGATAAGGAATTCGCGATTTTGGATGCGGATTTTCAATCCATGGAGGTGGAAGAAGAAGAGTTCCAAGAAAACCAGAATAAGGTAACTTTTTGAACCCTCATGTGACGCCTGTCAGCTGTTTTGATGAATGAATGTAATCTCTTCTAGCCGATCCGGAAGCGATTCATCTCGTAGTCCCCGAGCGCCCCACAATGTCCATGTGCCTCAGACGACCCTTTCGTCCCCGGAGCATTTCTTCGAGGATGCCATGGCTGTCGGTGGCAGTCACTGTATCCCGTCCGAACGACGTAAGTTTCTTGCCCTCTTATCAGTTTTTGCATCGAAATGCGAGCCATAGGTTTCCAAACTAACGTGTCATTTTTGAACATTTCATCTGCACCTCTCGAGAGGTACCTATCGTCGGCATTAGATTTCGTTTCTTGCATTTTTTTCATATTTTTGCGTTCCCTTTGTGTTTTGTTTGACCGCTTGCTTGTTATATTTAGCTGATGTAGCCTCTGCCTCGCGGCGGAAAGGAAGAATGTGCATCAAATTCGAAAACTATCCCGTCCGCCTCCGTGAGAGGCATAACTATCGGAGAGTGTACCAGAATTTGCACCGAAACGGGCGACGGATGGCTGTGATTGCTTTGTTCAGTCGACTTGAGTTAATTGAGTTAGATCGGTGTACAATTTACCGACTGCATCTGCGATCTGTAGTACCCTTCATATTATGAGGATAGGCGGACACGGATCAGATCACTCATGCGTACTGTGGCGAGATAGTTGTTGTTTTTTCACTTGAATGACGCTAATTACCTTAATTGGAGACAACTTCCTCATAATGCATTGCTTTTTGCCGCATTTATTATGTTTGTGCGACTGTTTATGGCCAATTCAAACCGCAATACTGTCCACTGGGTACTGTTGATCAAAAAACGTCGAAAAACACCGACATCTAATATTAGCGGCCATGTTTTTTGGTTACTTTCGCCCTCTCAACTCAACGCAACAGTCCGTTTTCTTTTGACGACAAACCGCATATCCGCTTCTCCTGCCAGTATGCCTGAAGGATCGACGACAGTCAGTCAATGACTACCAGGTCTCCTTGATCCATTGCGCTGTTCAACGACGTTAGCTAGCTGCGACTCGGGACCCCTGCCGCTTGGTCGGATGTATGTCTAGAAAGCCCGAGCTCGAATCAAGTCTCGAAAAACACACTGCCTTGAAATTTTGTGGTTTTTCACCGTCGTCTTTAACGTATAGGATAGGCCATAAACCCGAGCAACAAGCCTGCCGAGTCCAAAGGTTTGGCCGTTTAGCTAGGCTAGCCACCGGCTGACATTGCCCCTCTGCGACAAAAGTTGACATGTTAGCCGAGTTTGAATAACTTGTCTGTCTCATCCCGCCATCGATTCGTTGTTGCCGTTATCCAGGCGGGCAAGCTTTAACCGCCTTTCAGCGTTCTCGCCGGTTTCGTTTGCTTCCGATTAGTTCATTTTGTGGTTTTAGTTCGGGATTTTCGTCTATCTTCTTCCCGTGATCTTATAAATGCTTTGTTTACTGATCCGTCTATAACATCCGCTGCGCCCAGTGGCGATTTACGTAAGCTCAAGCTCGCGTCAAGCTGCAGGTGGCCTCGTAAACAATCTTTGCGCAAGCTACCTAGCGAGGCCTAGCCGAGATGAACCATAGCTTTGAAGTGTCGCTTGCCGTGTTTTCTTGAGGACTCGGGAGTAAACCAATTACGCAGATGACTGATTTCTTTTTTCGTTTTTGTGCTTACGTAAATCTCCTCCATCCATCCATCACATAATGTAAGTGCAACGTCCTTCTGAAGGATGAGTCGAGCAAAGTGCTAACTTTTTCATGTAGTCGGATATGTCCGCAGTTATCTCCGTGGTTCAATGCGTCGAAGTGCATAGTTTAATTAACTTTTGTCTTTCAGAAACTTCGCCATCAGGCTCCCGATCCGTCGAAATCTCGCGAAACGGCTGTGTCGGTAACGCTAGCATCGCTTCGTCGTCGTCTCACGGCCACTGTGTTCCGTGTACGGCTGTTGCCAGTTGCCTTGCCTCGTCGAGTCCGGAAGCGTCCACCAGCAGTGTGAATCAGCCCTATTCTGGCGCTATCACGACTCGATTCCCTGCGACACGGGTCCCGACGACCACATTTTCGGCGGATAGAGCGTCGATTATAAGCCTTGCTGGTGATCTGGCGTCTGATAGGCCGTTTCAAACTTCGCCATCTCAGCAGGATTCGCTGTCGCCATCTGCGTTCGATACGACATTCAATTCTGAGAACATGCAGCCATATCGAGTCGTGCCCATCTTCCATGAAGTCGCCGCCAGCGAGCCCGATCTGAAGGCCCTGCCTCGGAAGCCGGTTCTCCGACGACCTGGTGCGCCATCGCGTTTGACCAGACGCTCTGCCGGATCGAATCAGAGTGCTGAGCCGTCCCCGACCAAGTCAACATCTTCCAAAAAGGACCTCCCGAGTCGGCTCACCGATGACTCCGACAGTGATTCTGACATCAAGTACCGCTCCGACGATGATGAACGCCCTTCCCCATCGTCGCCATCCACGGCTTCCCATCCCGACCTTCCACCCGGCCCGAAGACATCCGTCGCGAGTGCCATTGGTCGCTGGGGATCATCCGTAGCCGATACCGACCTGCCGAGATCCACGAACCCCCTGATCGCCAGCAAGATCGTGCCCCGTCCCAGCATGTCTGACAGTCACTCCAATGATGACATGAAGATGCAAACCGACGACAGTGGCAGTGACGGCGACAATGAGCGTGAAAACACCGAAGATGAAAGCAGCGAAGATAACGAGGATGAGCCGATGCCGACCAGCAGCTTGGCCTCCAGAATCATGCGAAAGGACACGATGGCACGAAAGTTGGACGCGCCCGATCCCGTCGATGATGTCCCGAATCAGACCGCCGATGAACGCCGCAAAATCATGCAGAAAGTATCGTTGAAATTGGAAAGGTATGTTTTTACCTTCTTTGTTTTGGCATTCCATTTCCAAAAATAGTTTCCTCATTCATTTTCTTGAATCACGCTTGACGTATTACATTTTCTCCCCCGATATCGGTATTTTAACGCTAAAATAATGCAAAAAGTCTGACACAGCACCCACGCAAGCTCACTGTTATCGTTTTTTTTCACTTTTCGGGGGAAACTTTTGGAATTTTGTTTCCGTTTTCCGATATTCGGCTTGAAACGGCTGTTGCTAGGCGCTTTTGTTTGCTCCGCATTTTGGAATTGACCTTTTTTACCCCATAATTTGAGCTTTTTTTTTTATCGTGGCTAAATTTTACTCGCTTAACATACTGTAGTTATCATGTCGCTGATTTATTTTGACTAAAAGTAATACCATTTTTCATGCTTTTCCATTTTTCCAAATTTATCATTGTACTAGTAGCTTTTGTTTTTCATGCCTTCCTGCAAAGCAAGTTGAACTTTTCTTTTGTCTGTTCTGTTCGGTTTTGTTCTTCCTCTATTCTATCCCACATTTGGGCATATCCTTCATCTGCGCTCTCATGACGGATTGCCCCTGGCTGCCTGGGTTCGTTTTGCAGACGACGATGACGGGCAGCATGAGCGAGGCAGCATAGTCTTTGACTTGGACACCACTTTTTTAATGCCGAAAGTCTGTGGAGGGCACAAAAAAGGAAATGAGGTTCACTGAGAACAATAAGGGCTATCTCAATGGTTGGGGAATGCTTAACGAAGGCCAACCAGGGTCGGAATTTTGGGCTTTTTGGGGTTCTTTCTGGTTTGGCGGTGTGCAGGTTTGGGCTTTTCATGTGTATCAAAGTTGGTTAGTTTTAAAAAAGGTTAGCCAGCTTTGAGACCGACTATCATTTCATGGCATTTTGTCAAATAGGATGCATGATGCCATCCGAAAAGACTGAAAAAAGGCTTAAACCGGAACCTTTGGCTTATAACGCATATGGATAAGCACTTTGAGAATAGTGTTGCCTTATGTTATTATGCGTGTCCATTTCCTGATGTCACTTTTTATCAAGACGCGCCAAATTAGGTGCGAAGATATTTGTCATTCTGTCTTCCTTTCCGACTTTTGCCCTTGTAGTCACACGTTTTATCCATCTTACTTAACCTCGACTGACCGACTGTTTACAGTTAACAACGTAAAAATTTTAATTAAAACCATTGTTGTTTTGCAGGAAGCTCTCGGAACGCCCTCTCGCCGAGGAGCTCGAGCAACGCAACATCCTGAAGGCAGAGTTGGCTGAGCGCATTTCGCGCGAAAACATGGAAGCAACCCGAAAGATGCTCCTTCGCAAGCTCTCGTTCCGACCTACTATCCAGGAGCTCAAGGACAAGCAAATCATCAAGTTTAGTGACTATGTCGAAGTCACCGAAGCCGAGGAGTATGATCGGAAGTCGGATCGACCCTGGACGAGGCTGACCCCAGCCGAAAAGGCCCTCATCCGGAAGGAGCTCAACGACTTCAAGGCCGAGATGGACGTCCATGCCGATTCACGGATCTACACCCGTTTCCATCGATAAGCTGATGTGCTACATTGTTCAAATTGTGCCTTACTTTGGCTTTTTCCATTTTGCCTTAGACGCGTCTTTGTTATCAATGATTCATTCCTCGATACTCTGTTCTTTTCCAATGCTTTTACAACTTCCCTTTTTTGCATTGGACAAATAGTGTAGCCGATGCATCCTCTATCGACATTTATACATACACACATCTGTTCCAAATGTTCAACTACGGTTAATTCAAACTCAATCGATTGGTTTTTGACAGCTTTTGTATTTTATATTTAATTATTTCTTCCGCTGATTATGCTTGACTTTTTGTAGGATTGCTTACAAGAGAGTTGTTTAATGCTATTGTGATGAGCCTTAACTTTAGTTTCAGTTTGGGCTGCGACATAAAGGAGAATATCTTAATTGTGTAAACTTGGCTATTTCATTACGCAATGTGTGGACAAGATTATTTATAAACAGGTGAAATCAAGCAATTTCTAAAGATTTCAGGAAGTTGAGAAACAGCTCGTTTCCGATCAGCTTGTAGTTGGAGCGTTTTCCATGTTCCAGGGCGTCTGACAACAGCTGAGGCAGGTCATTACGCTGGAACGAGCGCACATTTCTGGCGAAATTTTCCACGAGTCTCGCAATACTGATAGGGTCAATCTGAAGATCGGTAGGCTCTTTCGTATCAGCGCCAAGCTCATAGAATCCAACAGCGAGGGGAGCATCAAGACCATTGCCAAAAGTAGGATTGTTGGTTTTGGACAGAAATTCGTCTTTGTTTATTTTCAGCGCGAATTTTCTGACGGAAGCGTCACTTAGAATATCTTGGCCCTTCCTTGATTCTATTAGCAGTTTCAACATGAGTACATCAGGGGGGAGCCTGATATTCACGTTTTCAGGTACACGGCTCGTCGCCTTGTTGTGGAAACCTGCGACGACACAGATGACGGCGACAAAATAGGCAATCGCAAGAAGTCGCATCCTTCTCGGGAAGCAACTTGCCCGAGAAACAATAACAACAAGAATTGATGCTCAAGATGCTTTCAGGTGCTTATATAAAGTGTATATGGGCATTCCCCGTCACCACCCCTTTAAGCCTTTTTCGGTGCGCTTAATCGGTTTTTTTAAAGCTTAATGAGAAATTTTATGAGATTTTCGGAAAGAACTGTAAGTAGTTTTGAAAACCCAAAGTGGACTTTATATTTAATTTGTCAAAACTTTGGCAGATCATTAGCACGTACGATCGAATTATTTTAACGGTTTAAATGAAGTGCAAAATGAGGACCCTGGGGGATAAACAGGTTTGCCAGCACTACATGACACATTTGGTGAACCCATTGGTTGCAAATTAGCGATAATCGGGTAACAGAATCCGATAGAATCAGTCATTATAGTGGAATGATCGCAATGTAAATGCAATCAAATTGGCTGAAAATTTCATCTTGTTGTTTACCAATTAAAAAAACGCGGCATTTGTCTACCAGAAAACATTTCATTCAGTTTTTTTTCCGGTCATAGGTCAATTTTATATTAATAGTAATCAGCCTCACAAATTGTTGTTATTGACCAAAAAGCATTCTTCAACAAATCACATGGCATTGACCCATGTGTCAAACAAAAATTGACAAATGGCTCCGCAAAGCAACCTGAATTGTATTGTTTTGATACAGGTTGCATCTGATCTGATCTGTTTTGTGAATAACAAAAGGGCAATCATCTCTGTTCGTTTAAATTGTAATGATAGCCATCAAAACCAACGTGTTTTTAAAACCTTTTCATTTATGGAGACATGCATCAAAAACCCTTTTTCCAAGACAGACCGCTTCACAGTTTCACAACGGTTCCAAATTAAGACGGAAGCTACTTGCTCACGAGCAGGATAATGGAGAAAAAATGCAATGGAAAGACTAGACAGACGGGAAAGAGAATTGGTGTGATTCGTCGCTGCTGCGGTCGAGACTCTGAGACCGATTTGAAAACAAAAAAACGTGATCTGATTTCTATCAATTTGCATCATCGATTGTCACAAAAACTTGTCATCTCGAGGCAAAGGATTCCGGATGCAGGTAGAAATCGAGTGGCAGTGATGCTCTCAACGTTTGTGTCGGCGCCGTCAGCGTGGTTACGTGATTCGAGTACGATGCCGCGGATGGCACCATCGTCGCCGTCGTGGTGTGGCGTTGTTCGGAATTGGATGACGGGGCCGGGGTTACTGTGCCGGGTCGCGCAACGAATTGACTTTTAGCTGGCCAGTCAATCCGGCCAAGGTCCAGATGGAGTGATAAGCACTTTGGAAGCACGAGGGGTGATGTCAGGATTTCTGAAGATATCAAAATTCAAAGTCATAACGCGAAAAATATTAGAATATTAAAAAGTATAATGGGGTAATTTAAAAACCACAGTAGACCCCGACCTAGCGTTAAGTATCTGTCATTAAAACGATAATGTGATGCATTTTTTGGCTTCTTTATTGGCTAAATAAAAAGAGTCCCACGTTTATCGAACATTGATGACAAAACTTTTGGTTAACATTAGCTCATGCACTTCCGAAAATGCTACAAAAGTTCCCCCAATAAAGCAAAATGACGCAGTAAGTTTACTCAATTAGTTTTTGATCCAATGTTGCTGATCTTCAAAAAACAGATGAGCGACCAAAACCACGGTGGTTGCACATCACTAATCGACAGACATGGTTTGACAATCAAGCACAAATCGAGTTTCCCCACATGTGAACACATAAACATGAGTCAACGTATAAAAACACCTGTAAAAAATAACTGCCTCAAGGGATGCAGCTAAATGTGTAAGCGTTCTGTTCTTTTTTGAGCGACACTGATAAGGGTAATCTATATTGATGACTGACAAATTGGGTGTTGTCCGGTTTTGATTTAATACGTAATGAATTGCTTGTACCTATTCCCAAGGTCAACTTTTGTAGCGACAATCACATTGTGCAAACTTTTGAAAGGAAGGAATTCTTCGAAAACCAACTAACCTTTAGCGCTCGGACGCTTCTTTTCATTCATCGACAACAGGACATTGACCAATTCTCGTAATTTGTCCGACATTTCACGGATCATTGGCTCGACTTTTCCCTGCAAAAATAATGTTGATCAGAAGGGGCCGTTAAAACATTGGAATGTATCCACTCACAGTCGTGATTTTCAATACAATGGATGGGAAAGAATCACCATCAAAAGCTCGTTTCAATTCTATCAACTCGTATAAAATACACCCGAGTGACCATAAATCCGATTTATTGTCGTACTTTCGTCCTTCACAGATTTCTGGCGATAGATAATTCGGCGTTCCAATCATGGTTGAAGCAACGTCGCGTGTGCTCAGTTCCTTTGCAATCCCAAAATCTGCAAGTTTGACAATGGTCCGCTTCCGGTTCAGCAGAATGTTCTGTGTTTTGAGATCGCGATGCAGGATTTTCTTTGAATGGATGTAATCCAGAGCTAGGGTTAGCTGCGTGAAATAGTAAAGGACCATGTCTTCGGACAGGTAACAGCCCTTTTGGTCTTGAATAAACTGTTCCATGGTGCCGCCTTCAGCATATTCCATGACCATGTGTAGGATGCCGTTGGTTATGAAGAATTTGTAAAAGGAAATGACGTTAGGATGGGCGAGACGGGAAAGGACGTGCGCTTCTCCTGAAAAAGGGGGACTTTGAAACAATAAAAAATTAAGTTATTATTGATTTCGAACTTATAAAGATGGACTTTAAAAAAAAGTTGTTACAAAAGCGTGGAAGCAAGTCAAAAGAACTTGAACAACGCAAACCAACTCACGCTGAATCTCATTTTCCTCCGTCTTTGTTCTAAAATCTACCAAAACAGTCTTAATCACAACTTTATGGCGTAATCGATCATTCTTAGGTTGGCACAGATAACAAATGCCGTAGGCGCCTCGGCCGATAACGCCGAGCTTTTCAAAGTTTTCCATTTCAGAGCGCTGAAATTTCCTTCCTTTTAAAATTCGACGTTAAAAAAAGGAATTCAAAACACATCGGATATGCCTGATCGCACCATCTACACGCGCTAGATGGATCAGAAGGTGCGCGATAGTCCACTCCATTCAATTCGATTCCATTTCCTCGCTATCGATGTCAGTAACCCAGCCAGCAGTGCATCGCATTCAGAAGAACACCCCGTTTCTCCTCCCACATTTTTTCTACATACTTACTTGCCACCATCATTGAGTTTTTACCCACGGTAAGAGAATGTTAATGTTCTTTGCTACTAACCAATGTGATGATGATATCTACGCCGGGGTACCCATAGGGACAGGCAGACCCTTTGGCTGGCGGCTTGCCTTGAGGCGGTCCGCGGGTAGGCAATTGACAACATTTGATGATGATCTTTTTTGTCTCTCTTTTCGCACTCTGCCTTCTTTCCCAACTTTTTTAATTGGAATGCGACGGCGAGACGCAATGGCAGCGCGATGCACGCGAGAATCAATGGAGGATTCGTTCGGCGGTTCAAGGAACGGGTTTCACGTATGTTCGTAACGTTCCAAACAGAATACAACCTTCGCGATTGCCTGCCAGTAGTGTGGAGTTTATTAAACTTTGGGCTTTGCGTCAAGACTGACATCATGAACTTCCCGAACGCACTTTTTGTCCTTTGTTTTTGACCGTCTGGATACCAATGATCACTGTCTTCTCTTCCTTATTACACAAACAGTTTAATTTATTAGAAAAAGTCCTATTTGTCTGGCAAAATCAATCACCAATCTTGTCCGGGATAATTTCAATAATAGCGTAATATCTACACAGAAAAATGGCATTATTTGGCAATACAGTAAGCTAATAAATCACTGGGTAGGTCTATAATGAATCGGGTGCTCGGAGGAAACCATCGGTAGCGACGGCGAATGCATGTTGACACGTGCCGGGAAGCGTTTGTTGCCAATGTCGATCTCGTAGCTGCCAGAGTTGATGTGCACAGGGGAGACACCGAATTCGTGATTCTCAATGTAGCCGATGCAGACTTGGCATCCGAGCGTGAAGCCATAGGTGGCTGAAGTCGTCCATCCACAGGGAATACCATCACGGAAGATAATTTCTCGGCCTTGGGGCCATGGGTCGCGTTCCCGATCGTGTTTGTCGATTAGGAGTTGCACGAAACGTTTGTTTACACCGGTTTCTGTCTGGGCAAAGAGTGCATCTCGACCGATAAAGTCTTTCTGAAAAAGAGGGGACTTACAAATGTAAAAATGCGTAAATAAGAAACGTAAACCACAAAAAGACATTTTCAGCAATTTGCTGGGTTTAGGGATGCGACTTGGCTAGCCAAGGTGGCTGTCAACGCATTTGCATATGTGGCTTTGCAACAGCCAAATCGCTCGTTCCGAAAAATGCGTTCACCTTAATCATCACTTTCGTTGGGAGACCTACAGCCATTCGGCTGACACTTTGGCTCTTGCGGGTCACAGCCATGCAAAAGCCACGGTGGCTAGCCACGGTTTTTAAAGCCAAGTCGCATCCCTAGCTGGGTTACTATGCCCAATAAACTTTGCCTACATCACAATCACCAAAACACGGTGATTGACAGTCATAAAAAACTCAAAAAAAGTTACATTGGTACACTTTTCCCACGTGAATCAAGGCCCATAAACTTCCGCATTAAACGTAAAAAAGAACTAACCCCAAAGTCTACCCTGAAGGTACGGCCGCATTCCACCGGGGTGACGTTTGAAGAAATGTCCTGACCCCAGTAAACGTAGAACTTTTCAATCCGTAAATGCCGAAGTGTGTAGTAGCCAGCATGAAGGGCACTGTATTCCTGGCCTGCATCGACGATACGGTCATAAACGTTCTGGGCGACTTCATTTGGAATGTAGAGCACCCATCCAAGCTCACCACAATGTGTCACACTGATAGCTCTGATGCCGGTGGCCATGCCGATGTCGATTTCACGGTATGCAAATGCCGGGAATTCGGTCGGTGTGAGGTTCTGGCCCGTGACATCCTGCATCAGGTATCGAGATGAGGGACCGACAATGTTCAGGGCCGTGTACATCGACGTGACATCGTTGATGTAAACGTTGAGGCCGGTTTCACGGATCCAACGACGAAGCCAGTTCGCACAGCGGAGTTGTTGCACTGTGGGAGCGACGATGAAGAACCTGAATGAGTCTATTTTGAAACCAAATCCAGAAAAAAACAAAAAAATGTAACTAACTTGTCATCAGCAATCCGACTAATCGTACAATCTGTCACATAACCGCCGCGTTCATTCTGCATTCCAGTGTATACGGTCGATCCCACCGGTTTGTCGACATTAGCCGAGCAAACCTTCTGCAACAGCTGGACAACACCCGATCCACCGACTTCCAACTTCGCGAAGGATGTCATGTCGATAATGCCGACACGTTCACGGCAGGCTTCATACTCGCGAGCGACATAGGGGAACCAATCGGGCTTGCCACAGAGGGGGTCTTGGCCGGTGAGCAGGGAATTCCGGGTCGCTGAAACTTACTCCATGGTAGAAAGTGTGTTTAATGTAAGCCAACTTACGATCGACATCATTAGTAAACCACAGCGGCCGCTCATATCCCATAATCTCGCCAAAAACAGCTCCCTTATTCCTTAATTGATGGTAAATCGGCGACATCCGCAGATTCCTCGCTGTTTGACATTGATGCGAGTGATGCACGATTTCGAAGGTCTTGCTGGCAACTTCTGGGACGCGTTCGACGAGATACTGCGGGTTCGTGTGGAGATCAAGGAAGCGAGTCGATTCAACTTTGGATACATCCCGATTCGGTGTGCCTTCGATGATCCAGTCAGCGAGAAGGCTGCCCATGCCCCCAGCATACGGTAGACCTTTGCCGTTGAAACCATTGATGACGTAGAAGCCGCGGACGGAATCTGAGTATTCGCCAAGGACCGGGAACATGTCAGGTGTGTAGCCCTCAGCGCCACAGATGAGTTCGCCGGCATCGAGTTGCCCGATCGATGGGCATCGCTTCATTGCATTCTTCAGATTTAGGTAGAACTTGTCCCAATCCCCTGTGGGCATGTTCCAATCAGACTGTAGGTTGTTCGGCAGATTCAGGGCGCTGATACCGTTTTGATGGAAGCCGCTAATGATGGTCTGATAGTCGGTGGCGCGGAAGATCGTCGATTTGTCCATGTCCACAAAGACGGGGGTCATGTCGGAGATGCCGGAATTGGGCAACGCATTCGTCATGAGATAGGTGTACGTGCATGGATGCATGGCAATACGGGTTTGTGCCATCGGGGTATTGAGTTTGATCATGCTGGACCACTGAAAGTTCAGATTGAGGTTACTGTAGACAGTTTAGACAACTTACAATGCCAGCAGCATTCACAAATGTCCGCGTTTCAACAAGGCCACCATCAGTTGCGACGGCAAAGACCTTGTTACCATCGCCGATGAGCACCTTTTTGACGGCATTCTTCTCAAAGATTCGGCCACCATTGGCACGGATTTCAGAGGCTAGAGCTGCGCAGAGGCCGGCGGTGTCGAGCACAACGTCATCGGGGGAGAATAGAGCGGCCTACAACACATCATCACATCACAAGTTGTTACAGTAACCTATCAACAGTACCTGTAAGTTTTCAACATCCAACATTGGCCATCGAGCAAGCATATCGCTCTGATCATCGACGAGTTCCGCGTCCTGATTGATCAAATGTGACCGAGCAAAGATACGACGCGAGTTCCAGAGGGCCAGATCGGATGAAGCCATGTAAACACGGCCACACTTCGAATACACTGAATCAAATTGCATTAATCTTCGCAGAGCAAACACAATTCAACAACATACTGAATCGATATTTGTGAGCCAGCTGTTCATACAGCTTCACGGATTCCGTCGTGATGTCATGCATGGTACGATCGGCGAAGAAACTCGGCGCTGCCATGAGACCCATACAGGTGCCGGATGCACTGTGGGCATTATTGACACTGTAAATATCATAAAGAACAGGCTTCACAACTTTAGTCAAGTTTAGACCCACCAATCCTTATCAAAAACAGCAACTCGAACACCCTTCTTGGCCAAATGGTGTGCCACGCTCAAGCCAGCCAATCCAGCGCCACAAACGACGACATCCGCCTTCATGGGGGTCTTTGTGGTCTTCTTTCCATCACCCGGCTCCGTCGTATCGACACCATAAGCCCGGACTGACGACGCGAGAGGCCAGGTTGTTCTCGGGGACACACTTCGGAGTACCCTACAGATGGGCATCTTTACATCGTATCCCAGATGTTTGACTGGAACCATGGCTTTTAAAATGGAATTCACACTTTAAAACGAAATATCAAGGGTAGTTAACCCAACTATCCAAATCCTCAAAACACAATTGATTCAACAACTTTTTTCACCCCAACTCAACAAATTTGCAGGCAGACAACAGAAGCCGAACTCAACGTGAATCATGTAACAACAAAAAAGACAATGCCAATCAGTAAAAACAACTTTCTGTGATTAGAAGGCAAAAATACGGATGAATTTACGATAAATTCCAACAACCGTAATCAAAAGGAATCAGTGAAAAAGACAAAATCAACAACTTTGTAGGTTAAAAGAAGAAAAATTAGTATGGTTAGTTCACAAGGCATGAACTTAGGCAGTCATAGGCGCTAGAAGGACATCAGATTGATGCTTCAACTCGGCAGTCAAGTTTTTGGTGCGCAGGTAATCACGGACTGTTTTGCGAGTGTTGGTGATGGGGATGGCGAATTTGACGCGCATACGGTCGATGGGGGCGAATAAGGCAAAAGCCTGAAAAGATAATGATGGCTGAATTGGTTTAAAGTTAGAATTTGCCACTAACCTGTTCATAGCAGCTCTCGATAGCGTGGGCTTCAGCCATTTCATAGAAGGCATGCGGTTTCGGCAGGGGTCGTCGACGCTCTTCTTCCGTCGGATAGACGATACTGTTCAGAGCCGCCACGGCATCAGTTGCCTTGTCCATCAGAGCGTAGGCTTTGGCTTTGTAGGTTGCCGACACGTTCCGATGCGACTTTGTCACATTCGGCATGCGACCGATGCTGCCAATGGCGTCAAGAGCCTTCTGAGGGACGCCGAGTTCGAGCGACAAGTAGACGTACATCGTTATGAGATCGATTTGAAGATGAGCGTAGCCGTTAGGACGTTCTTCGACGATCTTGCAAGCCCGTTGGACACAGATCAACGCGAACGGCAATGTCGGTTCCGGCTTCAATCCAGGCTCATAGTTGGCGCGGAAGAAGTCTTCCCGAAGGATGTCATTGGCGCGATGATAGTTCTGTGGGTGACTGTAATGGGCTTCGTACTTCTGCTTGGCTAAGGCGACATCTCGCTGAGTTTCTTGGAGGGCATTCGGATTCGAGATATGGACCAGAATCGCAGCCTGAGCGATGCGCATCCATGAATCTGGGAGACCGGCAGCGTGTGGGAGACCCATTAGCAGATTGTAGAAGGCAACATTCGGCTTGTCGATGCACATGAAGACTGATCCGAGCTCGTAGTAGACCTTGTCCAATGGAAAGACGAAGCCCTCGACGGGGCCGCCACGGTTCATGACTGCCTGATGGTTCGACAGGGCGGATGCGTAGTACTCGGCGGCGGTTTCACAATTTTCGAACCCATAGTAGAAGACATCGCCGATGGTGGCATCGATAGCAATCTGGGATTCAAGGGAAGCCGTGGTACGAAGCGCGAAGAGGGGCTTGACAAAGTTTTTGAAGCTGCCGTCTTTGTAGCCGTGGGTGATTCGGAGGGTGAGCCATTCAATGTCCTGTAAGAAGGGTTTGGATACCTGTTTTGATGGTTATTAGGTACAATTTTGATGCAAATGGTTACATATTTTCAAAGTAGTCAAACCAATTTGCACGTCAAATCACAAGATTACGTGAGTTTTACCCCAAGACCAACATGCGTCAGTCCGTCTGTCTCGGTTCCTCTTCTCTTTCAACAAACAACCCCTCCGGCAGCCAACTTTAAACGCAAAAAACAACAAACCTCGAGTTTGCGACCGTTCAAATCCGGAAACCGATAGCCCTGTATCTGTCTCAAGGATATCTTTGTACTGATCAAGGCGAAGGTGTTCTTCAACTCGTCATTGGCCTTCGTCCATTGATGCAATGCGACGAGACGTCGGACGACTTCGGCGGCGTACCCCGTTTGATTCTGGTCCAGGGCTATCTGAGCATCAAACAGCGCCGTGGCACAGACGACCTCATCTGGAAAAACTTTGGGATTAACCTTTTACAGTCCAAAACGACAAGAAGGAGCTTACCTTGAACGTCGGGACTGTTCAATATAGCCTTGAACAAGCATCTCGCAACAGCCCGAAGGTTATACGCATAAGCGTAACAGGCGCATTTGAACGCCGCTATCACGACCTCACGGTCGGAAAGGCTATCCTTACTGTCGCCGCCAATCTTTCGAAGCTGAAAAACAAGGAAATGGGTATGATTTGACAAAGGTCAATGGACGCAAGATCGATATATCCGAGATGCGACACATGTGCTTGGAATGAAAACAACTCACCACGGGGAACTTGTTCAACAGAGCATCGAACGATTTGTAGTCGAAATGCGGATCTCGGACGCAGCTATTGAGCAAGGAGATGACCATGACGGGCTCAGGAAGGCGTTGATACCCGTTGGCACTGATGAGAAGCGAAGATAGAAGGAGGTCGAGAGCGACTGCCCACTATCCAGTGTGTTCACTTCGATTGCGGGTTTTGCACGTTTGGGGGCTCCGAGCGGTTGGCGCTGTGCACACAATGCCAGGGGTTTTGCTAATGCGTGAAAATGCATCGAAACAAGTAGCAATTGTAATATAATTAAAAACTTTAAGCATGTTTCAACAAATTTCAAACTTAAAAAGTTAATAAACCTGTAGATAATCTTTAGTATCTCTCCAAAACCATTAATTACCACCTCAAAGTACCGTAATTGTAGCCATCGTGTAGTCATCGTTGAACCCATCATCCCTTCCATTCCACCAAATCTCTTCGCAAATGTCCTTTCTGTTAAATCATGCATAAAATTGTTAACACTTCAAAAGTCTTTATAGTTTACGTCGAATAAATTGGAAAAAATTGAATGAAAAATCACATGTTCGCCGAAAGTTCCTAAACAGGTGTTACCAAAATGGTCACTATTACATCCCTTTCATTGACGACGGGTTTTCACCCAAATACGTTAAAATACATTTGTCGCCGGTTTTTTAATGTCCATTAGCAAAATACTTTTTACTGCTTTTTAATACGCTTACTTACACATTGTTATATTTTTGAAATGTATAAGGGTAACTTCACCATCCCCGGTAATGGATGATGAGCAAAAACGTTGACACCTGACTTGTTGTTGGGCCTAAAACCACTTAAACCAATTCCCTCGTGTACTAATTAGCGCCAGAAGCCGCAGGTATGCCCTCCTACATTCCGTTGTATGATGGAAGCAACGGCAGCTTACTCACTCGGTCACAGCTTTCAAACGGTAAGTTGTACGTCTGACTTCGGCACTCGTTTGTTGTTGAGAACAGCCTAAACTAACAGAGTTATAGGCTTTTATTGTTTAAATTTGCTTAGCTTTAATTTGATTTCAACGTGTATACGTAACTGATGTATGTATGGTTTTTACCAGTTTTAGGAATCATGCCAACGCTTGCAGAGAATTGTGCCATTGCTGGGCAACTGTCGGTTTCGCTTGAGTTTTTTATTGTTCTAGTTGTTCGAATTAGTGTGAGCTCTTTTGGAATGGGTTTGTTGTTGATGACGGTTTGGAAATATGTAAGCAATCGTTGTTTACTCACTTTTTGAGCCATTTTTTGAAATCTCAGGGACTGTACAGCAATTTCAATCTGCAAGCCCGAATCCTTTTCGTGACCAATAACATCGTACTCTTGCTATACTGCTTCGCTCTGACAACTTGCAACTTCATCGATTTCTTGCGATTCTTTGCCTTCAGGCATAAAAACCCCTGTGACTACCTCATCTATGGCTTTTTGTCATTCCTGAATCGTGCATTTCCAAACTTCTTGGAATACACCTTGACCTTTGGACTTTTTACAACCGTCATTGAACGAGTTGTGGCTACCGTAGCATGGAAGACGTATGAAGCCGGCAATGGAGCACGATTGGCGATAGCTTTTGTATTTTTACAGGTACAGTAGCCCATTTTGTCATCATTGAAAAGTGTTTTTGTAGTTTATTGGCGCTACTTGCATTATGTTAACCCTGGCTGAGGGGTTCGACTTTACTGAAATACTAGTAAGCAGTACCGTAGTCAGTGTGCGGTGCATTACACGCTTCAAATTCATTAAAGTCATTCAATCCCTAATGCTTACAGTATCCCTGGTGATTCTGATGTGCATTTACAAAGTGAATGCAGGACGGTATTGGATGTACCAAAAGGGATTGAATTGTCGATATCAGGTAAGTATTGCCTTACAAGTTCACAGTTAAAGAAACTATTTCAGGTCCGCGAAAACCTTCGCGCCTTCTACTCCATTCTGCCACTTCTTGCCTCGTTCGGCATTTTCCAGCTCATAACATCTATCATCCAATTCTTAAACGGAAACGTCCAAACTGCCGAAGTCATAATTTGGATCGAAAAAGGCAGCCTCGCACCATTCATGTTTGTCACCATCCCCGTAACACTGTATACTTTCCGGGTCAAAGGGCTCTTCCGGAAGGCTACCATCAGGCCGCATGTCCCCGATGTCGAGATTTACGCGATCAATGAAAAAATGATGTTTGCTGGCCCCAAAGAAAGTCAGTCCATACAAATGGAATGCAGATCCCTACCAAATCTGCGCTATTGAAGTAGTCTGTTTTAAAATGCATGGTTGTCGTAGTCACATCAAAGTCAAGTTGAATCAAAGTTTTTGAGTTTCTTTTTCATTTCAAAAGCACACGTGTCATACATAAGTGTCTGTGTTCTACCATCTCTGATGCGTAATGTATTTCAAAAACACATGTTGCATGTTTACAATAAAAAATTACATTAATGGCGTAATCGTAGGCGTCAAGGGGGCACATGAAGAACAATGTTTAAAAAATACACAAACAAAAATTGAACTTTTAGGATATTATACAGTTTTCGTTTCGCTTGGAATGCTTTGCAATGCGTTCTAAAGCTTTGACATCGAAATCATCAAGACCACTGTAGGCTCGCCGCGTCGGCATGGATTGGCGTCGTTTTCGAAGTTGTTGCGATATCGATGGTAGACCGGTTACTTTGAGGCTGCCTATGACGTCGCCGAAGAGCTTATTTACCTGGAAATAGCAAAAATTGGAAATCTACAGTAATCAAGAGCGTAACTCACCCTGGTGCCGTCTTTAGCAGAAACATTGACATATTTCAAACCAGTCTCCATGACAAAATCACTTATATCTTCCTCTTTCACTCCTTTTTCATCGATGATAGTCAAGTCTGACTTATTTGCAATCAACATAATGGGAGCATTTTTTGTGTTGTTTTCTCTGATTTCCGCGATTATTCGTTTGGCTTCATCGAAACTGAGCGGATCGTCCCATGCGAATACGACCATGAAAGCGTCACCTTGTTTCGTGTAAAGTGCCCTCATCGCGATGAAATCTCGACTTCCGGCGGTATCAATGACTTGTAACATGAGACTGTCGCCACCGACACCGGTCTCGTATTCGATCCAATTGAACTCTTCTACGGTTGCATGGTATTCATCGACGAAGGTGTCCCATAGGAACTGTGATACGAGGGCTGTTTTCCCCACCTAAATTGTTGAATGTAAGAGTTAAAGATTACTTTAAGTCGGTTTAAACTAACTTTTTCGCCACCCATAACAATCAAAGTAAGTTCATGAGGGGCGATGTCCTTGCCGTTTTGTGACGTCGTGCCATTTGTTGACGGCGGATTCTGTGGAGCTGGACTGACTGTTGTTATGGCGAGGGCTGACAATCTGAAAAGAAATGTAAAAAGCAAAAATAATCAAAATATTCACTAAAAACCGAAAACAGTCCCTTAATCCCCAAAAAAACCTACCCTTTCTTCGCAGTCCTTGGCCGTTGCTGGGGTCTCATTTGACTGCAGCTTCGTTGCAACTTGCCATCAGGCGCCTTCTGACGGCTTCGATGTCCAGCATGGATCATTTTCAATTTCGCTTGCTTTTTCGGTCGTAAGCTGTGTCTGCAAAGTTCCTTTACTTCCTGACGGAAATCGTTGCTTGTTCACAAACAAGCTCAAACAAAGCACGCAAGATTCACGCCCAATTCCTTCCCCTCAAATGTGGCGCATGAAATCACATTGCGCTTTTCAAATAAGGAAAAGGATTTCTCCCACGATTAACCCTGAATGATTTCGCTGAAAGCCATTTTGTTGATCTATGAGGAAATCAAAGGGAAAGTTTTATGGAATTTCATAAAACGAAGGAAACGAGGGTGCTTGGGATCGTAAACATGAATGGCACTTTTAGGCAAAAGAACGCTCTATGTATCAGCTTTCTGTCGCCTGAACTTAGACACTTGTTAGCATTGCTGTTTACAAGAATTTGAAAGTATGTCGACACGAATAACAATGACGTTATAACTGCAAATTTTCGAAATGCCAATTAACTGTTCTTTGTTTTCTTGGGGTGAAACATCACAGGAACTGTAGGATTGGGCATCATGTTTGAGAAATTTGTTTCCAGTTTTGTCGAACAACTACAATTAACCGTGGAAACAACTGTGACCCGAATCTAAAAGGACACTCAAATTGGTCCTTCATGCTTCCGGCACAAATCGCGTGTAGCAGTGAACAACAACACGCAACAATCTCAATTGAAACTTGAAAAACGAGGAAGATGCTAGTAGTAAAGCTAATAAAAACAAAAGTTTGGAGAGATTTCAAGGCACGCAACGACGAGTAAGTAACAAGTAGGCAGATTTGGATGGAATCAAGAACCGTGAAATAAATGCCAATTGGAATCTCGGGGTGATGAAACACGCCGCCTTCTCTGAAGACGCCAAGTATCACGACAAGAGTCACAATGGCAATTGTGCCAACAACAACCAATAGAATTAGATAAATCTGTTCTAGTGTTCAACCGAAGTGGAAAGAAGCGGTCCTCGGATGTCATCCCCGACGTCGACCGCCATCATTAGTCACTACCAATATATATTTTTGGAAGGGTGCTTCATGGTCTTTGTTCTGAGGTCCCGGTCTGCTTGCTGGAACAATTTCGTGTGACACCGTCCGGAAAAGGGAGGCGAGACAAAGATGGCAAAAGCAAGAAAACTGTCTTCGTTTTCGGCTTCGGTGTGGCTTTGTTTTGGTTAGCCGGTTTTTCTTCGTCTTCGAGGTGAGTACCATGGCACCCACTTTCTCCTGATTTCCAATTCAGTCAAAGTTGGCCTTTGCCGGTCGTTGTTCGTTGTCAGATGGACATTGCCATTCGCAATTCAGGAAGGCTGGCAACAGGCTGCGTGGCACATCCGTGGCGCTAGTATCGTCCAAAAAACGCGGGCTAAAGAAGCCTTGACTGACGACTGGTTAACCGAAACTTTGGTCGTCCAACTCCAATGCCAGGGAAGACATAGTAATAGAAATAGAAATACTTGTTCTCGCCAATGCCCTTTATTAAAAGTTGTCGCGGGTGACTATAGCTTTTCTTGACTTTTCATCACAATTAAAACTCATCCACGAAGCCCTGAAGCGGAGATCGCATTTCAAAAGCAACAGCAACAACGCCAATAATTATAACTTCGCCGCGTCTACAGTAAGATAATAGACCTTTCTCAATGCTTTTTCTGGACAAAATTCTGATTAATTAATCAAAAATAACAATGGTGACCTTTTTCGGTAAACATACGCACTGCAAACATAGCATAGCGACATGGCATAGTATAAGGACAGAAAAAATTTATGCAGTCGACATAAAGTTGTCAGCTGGCATCCTAGCGTAAATGATGCAAATAATCGTTAAAACAAAACGACAGCACATAAAACAAATGTTGTCTTCTAAATAAAATAGGATAGGGCTTTTTATAGATGGGAGGAAGCATGTATTCTTGAACTTGGGGGTTCTTAGCAGTTAAAATGTTACGGAAGATTAACACTGGTAGAAGCACCAGCTGACTGGGTTGAGTTGGGCTGGGCATTGTCTAGAAGGTTAAGTTAAGTGTTTTCGTCTTCTCTTTAAGCCTATGGATACAAGTATAATAAGTTAAGATGATCTGTGATTCTTATTTTGAGCCCGAGGGAAGAAATTTTCTGCATGGACTGAATACGAAATAAGTTTTTGTTTTCACTGACCATTTTTAAAACTGTTACAAATTCAAAACGGATGTATTTTGTATTAGAACAAACAGAATTATGCACACTTTAGTCACAGTCAAAATAAAATTACTACGTCAAAAACCGCGGAACTTCCGTTAAACTTTAAATTGTATTGTTTTCCGTAATCGCGTTCGGCACTGAACAGTTATTTTTCAACTTCCCTGTGCAATGACAACTGCCAACTTTACCCAATTACCATGGATAACTTATTTTCAGCCTCCAAAGATAACAAATTAGCTATCATTGGATATATTTACCCAAGCTTGAGCCCACCCCAGTCACGACACCAACGACGTGACGGGCTTATTACGCAACTGCAGGGTCGGGGTACGCCTTAAGTGAAGATGGCAAGCTTTGAGCGAGCCATTTTTGGCATCAACATTCTATTTTAAGTCGTACAGGACACGGGCTACTAAATAAGCCCAGGAGGGGCAGACTTTGGAGTTCCGTAGCCATGGCCATTGGCAATGGATGACGCCACAGATGGGGAGGCTAATACCGTCCGAGGCGACGTATGACATAACTGTTCGGGTACAGCACGCAGGCCGTTGTTGAAGAAAGATAAATAAATTACACTTATTTCGTTATGCATTTAAGCGGTTTTTGGTGGGGGTAAAAACAAGATCCATCAGGCGCGGATGATAAATCGTTTTAGATTTTGGATGATGGGGAGGTCATTATTCGCTTTTGAATGACCAGCTTATAGAAAAAAAACGTAACATGTAGGCATTTATCATAAAATAGACGCAAAAAAGGCATGGCACGGAAATCGTATACATCCAATTTAAGGCACCGAATAATAAAACAGAATTTTCGACATCCTTAAACCTTTTCCCACGTTCTTTGTTGTTTCAAGTTAGAGATTGCCTCTGGCAACATCTAACAAGCCATGCATGTTAGCATTTTAACTCGCCAAAAACACGCTTTGCGCAAAACAACAAAACTTCCTCCCAGGGAGAATCTAAACAACCCCATAAGGACGCGGAAGGAAAAACAACCCAAATAAACACCATGCCCAGAGGGCGCGCCCGGTCATGCCATGCCACGCTTAAAGAGGTCAATGCTAAGAATTAACGAACTGCAAGAGACTAACATGTGTGGAGCATCTGTGAGAGTATGCCAAAAATAATGAAAATACAAACAAAGCCAAGGGGGCCAGGGTTGCCACCTCATGAAAAAAGAAACCATCGTGGTTTGCTATCTTTGGCTTTTTGGCACGTTTGTGTCAACCAACAACGGCAAAGACGGCTTGAGGGCAAAAAAACGTATTTAAACAAGGGTGAAGTAACATGATTTCTAATGCTCCTGTCGTTCGTACAATACATGGTTCGTAGTTATTTAAATAGTTGCCGGAGGTGGCAGGTGTCTTTTTGGCCAAAGTGGTTGGAGTTTTGATGTTTTATGTTATACATAGGAGTTTCGCAACAACGAGATAAGAAAGAATGTGTTGTTTGAATGGGTGGTGGGAATTTGTGAAATGTTTTCACGGTATGTAATGGATACTTTGAAAGTTATGAATTTTGTGGTTTGAATTTTGGTAAAAAGTGAAAAGAACCTGGAGAAAAGGGGGACGCATTTCGGTATAGTGATTTATGTTTTGTAAAACGAAAACGGCTTGTTTAGACTGATATTTATACTTGTCGTTGTTACAAAGTGTCTTTAAAAGTTGTATAAAAACTAAAATGGAACGGGTACAAAAAGACCAAACTTAAAACAGAAATCAAAAAAGGCTCACAAAAAGGTCATAAACGCGAAAGAATAGCAACACATAATGTCCAAAATGAGTAAATCGGTCGTAACTTTGACAATAAATATTCGAAAATCAAAACGAATAGCAGCAAAAACCGCTTCCGTCAGTCATTACGGCATAACAGACACGCGTGTCGTCAAAAATTTGTTCGCGCTTCCCGCCTCGGGCTCACCCTCAAATTGAATTAGCATTTTGTGCCACCCTTGAAACCTCGACAAAATGGCATAAACATTTAGACTGGACCCCTCTCGGTTCTCACCCATTCCAGGTGGCGGAGACACGACGGGCCCCTCCAGGGTTGTTTGTGACTCACTTTTTAGCCTTTTGATCGGAGCATCACCATACTCAAGCTGGCTCCTCAAAGCCACGAAGCCTCCACGACGACGACGTCGGCGATGAGCAGTATAAAAAGCCGGACTCGGATGTCGACGACATCCCAGGCCGGCAATTATGAAACCGAAGAATGGTTTCATGGCATGTTGCCGCGAGAGGGTGGGTCTTCAATTGAAGCGAATTAAAAATACTTAAAAGTACTCGTGAAGAGCTAAACAGCCGTGCCAAGTTACACTACAAAGTTTCTCGGCTTCACGCTTAAAGTTAACTGAGTGCAATTATACGCCTTTTAAGTTTATAAATTCACAGAAAGAATTATTTATAGACATCAACAAGTTACTCGTCGACCAAGGCCACTTCCTCGTCCGAATGACTGAACCCAAACCTAATCAGGTAGGCTTATCAGACATAAAAACTCATAAAAAGCAGACAGTATGCTACAAAATGGTACTTACTGGAATGGCTGTCGTTTCAATGGCGCAATCAAGCCTAAAGTTCTTCGTATTTTGAAGTCAATGGCATCATGGAATGACTCATGATTGTTTAGTTCATATAAATGACACCATTGACATTCCAGGGAATGCGTCTAGTCCTATCAGTAAAATGGAACAAAAAACCCCACCACTTCATCGTCAACCACGATACCCACCAACTCAAATATTACATTGAACGGTACCAATTCGATACTATGGCCGATCTGATTCAATTCTACATCACAAGAAAGGTACCAGTAACCGAAAAAAGTGGAGCCCTACTATTGACGCCGGTGCCACGACAAGATTGGGAGCTTCACCATGAAAACATTGAACTTGGAAAGATGCTTGGAGAAGGGGCCTTTGGCGCTGTTCATGCCGGTGTATTGACACTTAAGGATGGAACTTCGAAGAAGGTTGCCGTCAAGGTCCACAAAGGAAAGGCTATTAATAAGGAATTGATTCGAGAAATTTGCAAAGAAGCCCGGACGATGCGACGATACAAGCATCCGAATGTGGTCGCTTTCTATGGGGTCGCCATTGAACATGTGGGTTTTTGGAGGATTCTAATGTTGATGAAAGTTGGATGGTTTCAGGAGCCGATTATGTTGGTAATGGAACTTATTTCTGGGGGGTCATTGGATTCATATCTCGCCAAAAACGGGAACATGGTATCAGTTTCGGAGAGAATAAGCTTCAGTTTCGATGCTGCAAAGGGCTTGGAGTACCTGCATGATCGGAGTTGTATCCATCGGGATGTGGCGGCACGGTAAGTCAAGCCAAGCCGGAAGTTGTTTCAACGCTCCTTCCAAATTGACAGCCGCATCCTTGCCCCATTTCAGAAACTGCCTCGTCAATGACGGCCGCGTTAAGCTGTCCGATTTCGGGCTCTCACGAGATGTCTCCGCCCAGGCCAAGGCCTACAAACTCAAGAACCTCAAGCAAAAGTTACCCATTCGTTGGTTGTCCCCCGAAACCCTCATAACCGCCAGCTACACATTCAAATCCGACGTTTTCTCATTTGGCATCCTTATTTGGGAGATTTTTGTCTATCCCAAAGCGTCTGAACCCTACCCAGGCATGACGGCCGCAGAGGTTAATGCCCAAGTCAAAGCGGGTTATCGCATGGAAGCACCCGAGAATATGCCATCAGCCGTGAAGACTATCATGGTACAGCATTGCTGGCCGCAGGACCCTGATGAACGCTGGAGCATGACGAATGTCCGTAAGGGTTTCGAGGAACTCGTCGCATGCAACAGTAGTAAGAAGTCACGCATGCAGATGCGATCCGAAATGGCATGAATTGGCCCACTGATTCCATGACTCTCTTTTTATACCATCTTTTTCTTATTTTTTTACTTGATCTATGAACATTGCAAAGAATGGGGGTTCCAAATGAAGGACAGTAATCTTTATATCATTTAGTCAAACGTAGTATAACTGCAAACTATGGAATACAAAACACAAAATTAACCGAAATCCGTTGGTTCATGGGCTGACATACGGTGAGTCGTGAAGGCGTTACTGAAAAAATACCGTTAAAACAACCAAAAATGGTAAAGAAAAAACTTACTGATCAGTAAACGACATCTGACAACACACGAAAAAAGTACCCGTTTCAGTCACTGATAAACAGTAGGACGGCAATCCCTTCACTTCGATCACGGCTTCAAAGGTGGCAGTCTTATGAACAGTCAAAACGTGCCGCATCAGGAGATCGATTCGATAAAATACCATGTTACATAGCGCGCATTTCGTCTTTACTTGGGCCAGTTCGGTCAGCCGGAGATTCTGTTTGTTTCGTATGTAATTGCCTTGATCGTAGCTTTGATTGTTATGAATCTCGGTCGACGTTGACGGACGAGATGCAGATGGTTCGGCGGCCAAGGTGGCTGAAAATGATGTTTAGACAAGATTAAGCATTGGAAACGCTCACCGTGATACTCATTCCGATGCAGTAGCAACTCCTTCTCCGATGCGAATCCACTTTTACAGAATTCGCAGACCCATTGTGATGCACTGTGACTCATCAGATGTTTCTCGAAGGTTGCTAGCGTTGAAAACTTCGTATTGCATTGGACACAGGTCAGATTCATATCGCCTTCATTGCGGGCGTCTTCGGCGTGCTTGGCTTTGTGCTTCTCAAAGGCATCTGGTGGGTCTAATTTGATGATAGTGTCACAGATATTGCAAAGTTCATAGACACCTGGCGACTTCGGGCGACCGGTATTGTTTCGACGCATGGCAAAGGCTACTGAAAACGAAATATATATGGAATGACTGTTTGGAAGACATGCGACTTACATTTCTGTGGATGCACCCGAACATACTGCTTATTCGACGTCGATGCTGACCGTCGTTTCCATTCACTCGTAATCGAAGCAATATCATTGGCAATCAGGTTAATGTGACGGGGATGCTCGTTTTCGGCATGCTTGGAAAGGCCATTGTCGGTTAGGAAGACTCGATTACATATTCGACACGGATAGGACTCAACTTCGTCGGCAATGCCTGAAATCATCAATTGCCTGGATTTAACGATATAAAAATCATCAAAACTGACCCGGAAGCTGTCTCGACCTCAACGACGCCTTTACCTCAGTCGTATTAACGACCACCACTCGTCGGGATGTCGTCGGATTCAAGCCTTCGCCGGTCAGACGGTTCTTGTTAGCCACGAGGACGCCATCTTGAACCGATAACTCGCTCGATAAATCACGATCTATCTCCTGCTGGAGGAGATCGTCGCCGATCGCGGATCTGGCTGAAACAATCCCCATATTATTACCATCCATTGTTGATAATGTAAATGACTGACCTCCATTTCGTGGTGAATTCTGTCGTTTCCGTTGTGGTATGATAGACGGGGCGCGCTTCAGTATTTCGTCGTTTCGCACCAATGCGCTCATTGAAGGTCCAAGAATCAGCGATAACTACAACCTCGCCGCTGGCAACAAAGGTAGGAAAGGCCGGAAAGCACGTGGCAAGTGGTGATCAAATCAGCTGGGAGCAATAGCCTGTCCAAAGAAAGTTCATGAAACAAATGAGACAGCCACTGGCGTTCTTTCACTTCGCTATGGGAGCGCGCATTCAACGCGTTTGTCATTCGCGACACTACGCCAAAATGTCGGGATGGCTTCGGTTTATATTGAAACTTTTAAATTGGCAACTTTAACGCCTAACTCTATTAACAGAAGCGTTATTCAAGTTTAGCAAAACCAAAATTTTCGTCAAATTTGACTTTTTTGACTATTTTGTATTACTGTATTTCAAAATGTTGAATATTCCTTTTTCTGATAATTTTTAGTGTAAATTTCTTCTTCAAGGGCGATTTGTATATGTCCAAAAATAACAAGCAAGTCAAAGCTATTTATTTTTTTCAATATTCTTTATTGGTTTACAAAAACGTCAATCCAAAAACAAAAGAAAACCATTTTACTATAAAAAGGACCCATATGCGTAACAAGTGTATTATGATGTGCGGTAGTAACACTTCCAAAAAAGCTAAAGAAAACCGGACGGCTACAAATGGACAAATGGCCTTTTCCATGAGCTAGAGCAGCGTTGAAACACGGAAGAAATGATGTCACAGCCCTGTAGTCCATGAACAATATTAATTAGTATGACCTGGATGTTGTTATTTTGGGGCTCCATTACAAGTGGTGCACTCTAAAAGAGGCTGTTGTGATCGTGATCGTTGGAACGTTACCATTTGTTTTGCCGTTCTCGCCGGGGGTGTCTGCATGGACTGAAAAGGGTGTAATTAGGATGCGTTTTTAAACATAGCCAAAGGTATTCTCATTATGAATGTCTAATTTAGTTAGATTAACGTTGCCTAAACAATATAAACCGTTTGACTTGATTAATTCCACTTCTAATTTCGTTGCATTACTTGCAGCACACATGTTTTTAATAGTTCGCATTCCTGGTAGAGATTAGTTGGCACAAGCATCAGTTTCGGCCCCGTGGCCAGGCAAGACAAGCCATTTTTCAATTTTGTTGGCTTTTTGGATGAAGACAAATCAAAGTCAAATTCGAATTTGATGCCTTGTAATCTGGTCAGCGCCGAGGCCAAAAAGAAAACCGTAAACCCAATAAAAAACACATGTCACCAATCTGTGTGACAAATTGCAAGTCCAAAGTCTCGGCCAACTTATCGACGCCCTTTCTTTTTCGCCATCTATGCATTCCTAATTAACATTGACGTGAAGGGACACCGGTTGGGGGTCGTCGGCTTAGGGCCGTTATTTTTACGTTAGTGTTCCAATGCAAAATTCCAATTCCGCAGACAAAGAGCTGTTTTTTCGATATGCCATTGAAGCGATGCAAAAAAGCGGCCCTATTAATGGGTATACCCATTTCATCTAGGCAAAAGACGGAACTAAACGGGGGGTAAAACGTAATCAATCAAAAATGGGGGGAGTATGATTGGGTACAACTGGCGCTATGGTGTACAAAAGGCTGTCAGAAGGCGTAAACCGACAAAAAGAGCAACTTTGATTGCGCATAAACACTTTTTAAGCGCATAACCCTGGGGATTAAAAGGCGGAATGAAAACATTTGGAGTTGTAAAAACTTCCTGAGCTGTTCAGGGACAGAAATTGGGGCCGGCATTATGATGAAAAGGGAAACAACTTACTATTTAGTGCTTCTGGACAGCTCCTCGCAAATGCCCTTCTCGGTTTAACAATTTCAATCTCGGCGTCTGTGGACACATTATGCGATTGTCGGCATACACAGATTAGCACGGCGACAAGCAACACAAGAAGGCCGCCAAGTGCCCCGGCTACAGCCACGATGCCGATCATGTTCAGAGGCGGTGGAGCTTCGTCCATTCGAGGCTTATGGGCATGTTCGAGATGGGCCATCCTGATCCTGGGAGGGATGCCAGAGGGCTGCGGCTAATGGCAATGATGATGAATTGAGACTGCCTGGTCGGATGCCGGGCGGCTTCGAGGAAAAAAGGGACGTACGTCGATGGGAGGGCAGCCTCGGCTCTCGCGGGAAGAGGGCGATAATCTTCTTAGGGGGAGACACAAAGCAACAACCCCACCAAGCAATGAGGCGAGGATGGGGATGGCTTCTTCGTTTTCAGCAATGAAACCGAAGGCAAAAAACAGAAAGTGTGTCCGAGCGGTGGAGGTCGTTGACGTGGTGAATGAAAAGGGGAGAAACTGAGCGACCAGCCGTCGACTGCCGAAGAAGGCCTCGAGGTAGTTTATGTGGGGGAGGTGGTAGCCTGGGTCTGTAAGTATTAGAACCTGTATTAAAAAGGCACACGAAACAGCCGGAATCGGTGACAATTTCGTGGAGCCAACAAAGGCAAGACTTATAAGTTTGTCGGATTAACCGTCACGCGCCTGAATGCACCCGAATTCGACTTGATATGACCGAAGAAGGCCGATTGATAACAATCAGATCGACCCTTTTGCCCTTGAGCAACACACCTACGCCGGTAGCTGACTCGTTTTCCCGTTTTGATTCCCTGTCCAACACTGTTTGATTGATTTTGGCTGACATAATCGCAGCGTTCTCACTTTATTATTCGTCACGTAAAACACTTTTATTGTATTCACACGGTCCGCACATCAATCACATAATATCAATGGGTCTGGCACAAAGCCAATCTTCCCACACAAATGAAGGGTTCCACAATTAATTACCATTAACTATCGTCTACTTTATACATTTTAAACAGTAGTGTGATAGGTCAACAATTAGCCGCGATTACAAGTCGAACAATGAATGAATATCGAAGCCGCTTCATTACCATAAGCCGTATTTGCCGGATTGAAGATGGGATGCCCGAATAAAAACTGACAGCTAACGTCTGACACCATTGCCAATACCATGACAGCGACAACAAAGAACATAATAGCAAGTTTCATGGTTACTTTTTTTGGATGTCCCACCTCCGCGTTCCGTATTTATACTGATGTCAATACACCCTCAGGCTATATGCACGTGTTGACGATCAAGCGAATCATCATCGTCTATGGCCATTTTTAACCGAAAAGCGATGCATCAAATGCATTTCATAAGGATAGATGTTTCTTGATCAGCATCAGAATACGAATAAACAATGAAATGTAGGTTCGCAGTGCCCGGGAAACGTGAAAATATTAACATGTGACAACTTTTGGGATGATATTCCTTGAGATTTGGTGTGTTTTGATCGGATAAAGGAAGTTGTTTTTGCAAAATGTTCAAGTTTACTGTTTATTGATCAATGTAAAGTTGGGAAATGAACACCGTTAAAATGGTCAAAACAAGTTAGGTGTAAAATCGAATACTTCACTTTGGGTTGGAGCTTCTTCGACTTCATCACCGGCGATGGTGTATCGTTGGCACTTGCTTTCGGCAATTACGACATGACGTTTGGAATTTATCGGACCGGCGTTTTCGGCACTTAGAGGGCAACCTGGTTTATCGAACTCATGTGTGGAGCTCATATCTTCAATTTCTTTTGTGAGCGCTGCCTTTCTGGCCTGGAAAATTGAGCTTTCAAACTGGGCGGAGTCGACGGACTACTGTACCTGAAGGACCTTATCCAACTCTCCTAACTGTTGGACTTTCTCTTCCGGTACGACCAATGTATGCCGCATATGGGCCGGTGTTTTCGGCAGTGGCACCTTTTGTTCATCCAGTTGTTTCAAATCAATCGGCACGATTTCACATTCTTCTTCCGATTCTTCCGTTTTGTGGGTGCTACACGCTATTGGAGCAGGTGAAACTTTCAGGGATTCCGATTGCGTTCGATCAGCCCGTAAAGATTTGTTAGACTTATCCGGCACAATTGGATTAGGCTGTGTGGAGGAGCCAAGGGCAACTTGTGTTTTGATCGACCTCGGTTTGTCATTTACATTGTTACCCGTAAAACCCTTGCTCGAAGCTTCGGAACTGACCCTGCTTCGCCGTTTAAACGGTTGTTTCTTCTCCCCAGATGAAGATGCCCGTGTACGAATAAGATTCGGACTTTGTGAGTTTGGCATGGTCCGTTCACAGGATGGTCGTGTTGGCTTTGTGCCACTGTCCGATATTGGTGGATTACTTCTGGGGGCCATCATTGAAAAAGCATGTTTCTGCAACGGTTTTGGTTTAATCAGCACTAATTGATTGAAATACAAACTTCTGAAGTGTTTTTCGTACCAGTATTCCTCTGTGACGACTTGTTTTTCTTGCCCGAACACCCAACAAAGCAGAATGTTGTCAAAATCATCAAGACGGCACCAAACAAAGGCAGAAGGATCATGTTCTAATGAGATTTAGGGACATTGGAAGAAGGTTGGGTGTGTGTAGGATCCGAATTGGGGGGTTTTCACCGGGAGAGAAACTGATTTGCATGTGTTATTGATCGTTTTGCATTTTGATGGTTAAAACTGAGTTGGTTCGAACAAAAAAGTGATCTGGCACTGGACATTGTCCACGCTAACTATTTGTCAATGGAAACTGGTACATTTAAAACTGATTAGAAGTAGTCGAAACATGCTTATGCGGCTGATAACAGTGCGATAAGAGCAAAACAGTCGGTCAAACTGTTGCGGGCCAAACCACCGTCATTTTCGGTCGACGATCGAGAAACTACCGACTAATAGCTCCCTTCATTCATCGAGCATCCATTTCGCAAGCAATATAAAGTGTAAAAACGTGAATCAAACCAAAACATAAGCCTCACTTCGCCGTCGAAAATGAATCACCACCAAGCTCGAAGCCGCGAACACTGGTCTTGTTTGGAACGTCGCCCCAGCTGACCACCATGCGTGCACATTGCATTCACGTGCACTCCCCTCACGGACGCACATCTCCTCGCGAGACCCTGACCACAGGGCCGTATGCAGGGGGTTGCATTTGGTTGCGCCGCAACCATTGGCACCCTTGCAAC
>KB454983.1:413342-435601 GCA_000341325.1 Panagrellus redivivus
TCGTGCAACGGTTGCAGATTTACCTTGGTCCCCCCTTGATAACTTTAACGAAATGGCATAGGTCAATTTGATGGTAAGGGGGGACCCTTACCATGCGCAACCCCTGCCGGCGAAACCTGCATACGGCCCTGGTCACATTGATTGTCATGGATACCAAAGTATACCTATATTAGCTGAAAATTACCAATGATGAGGTAAATTTAACAGGAAAAAGTATTTTATATTGCTTTTGTAGTCTGCAACAACCGTAATAATTGCAATTTTCCTAACCTTCAAGTTTTCCAACATGTTGCCCACTTAAATGTCGCATCCCTTAATCCAGTTTATCATAATCTGCAAAATAGTACCCCTATTCATTGCCCCGGTGCCAGGAATTCCGTCACATCCGTCCGTTTGTCACTGTCGCCGTCGGCATTAAAAGTCGTCAAATCCGCCCGTTGACATTGACTTTCGATGTCAAACATATAGGCTAGCTTTCGCGCAGCCACAGGCACTGCCGAAAGCGAAGGCGTTATTGTTTCATGGCTTTATGCGCCCCGCTTTTTCGGTTATCCCCCGCAGGTCCGGAACCATGCCTGAATGACTTACGTTCTCAGATTAGACCCGCCCCTTGACTTTCCAGGCGCTCCAAGCGAAGACGCTTATCGTCGGCATCGTGCAAAAAGCAATCCATGGCGGCGCTTTCGTGTTAGACGACCACTCTCCCTGGAAGTCGTGTCTGTGCCTACACGTGCTTCAATGGATGGCATCCAACGGCCTCCAATTTGAAATTTGTGTTGAAAAAAGGTGTTCCATTGCGCTTTTTGATGATGCTGCCACTAATATAGACGCGACGACGACAGTTGCTGCCAGTGTGTAAGCTGTATTTCCGGAAGGTCGATTACGACAGCAATCCATACTTTAAATGCTTCGACTTCTTACCGCATCATTATAAACCCGGCTCATCAGTTTGGTTGGACGGCTGAATGAAAACGGCTTACATTCTGCTTATTGCCGTTTTGCGTTTTACATCGGCTTTACTGGTACATGTAAATTGACCCCACGCTCTGTTTTCCCTGCTTCTCGCTAAGCAGGATCGAAGCCTATTAGCCATGACGTTACCTTCGCGACATCCACTTAACATAATGTCAGATCCTCGGATTTGTCGGGGATCAGTCATAGCTCGTCAGCGGGAGGAGGCGACTCGAACCGCACGCGAAATCGAGCAACGCCAAGCCGAGGAGCGCTACCGGATGGAAGTCGTGCGAAACCGGTTGAATATGGCCCTCAATGATAGTAAGCCGTCGATTTCGTCCTATTCACGGTCGAAAGCTACGGCGATGGCCGGCGCTACCGTGAATCGGATCACGCGTGGCGCGATTAGAGCTGAAACTTCGGTGCGATTAGCGAAGCTGGCCGGTAAAACGGGTAAGGCCGCTATTGCTGAATGGATCGAAGAGAATGGCATCGACATATCTCCACGGGCAAAGCCGATTCCAAGGCGCTTGAGCCCGATTCGAGATCTGACCAGCCCCAAAGCCGGTGTTATGACCCCGCAACGCCCCCTCAATGGTGCAAAACGTGTTGCTTCCGTCAAACGGGCCGAACATCAACACCGAGGGGGCAGTAGCGACGTGATGCGGGGTAAATCTATGTCAAAATCCGGTCCAAATCTCAAGAATGTGGCTTTTGTCCCTCTGAAAGAGGATGCATCGCCGCGCAGGAATGGTGGTCCACGTGAGTTTGCCCTTTTTGTGTCCTGTCTATCAGAAGTTGTTATTACAGACAAGGTAGTCCCCTCAATACCGTTGAACACATCCCCTCGGCAGTCCCATCGTCTACCCCCACAACGACGCTTCATGCCAAAGGCAACTTTGACACCCCCGCAAAGTCCCTATGGGCCAATTATCCATTCAGATGCGGCCGTCCAAACCGATGAAGCCTTCGACACAACGTTCGATCCTATCATAAAGGAACTCGCTGCTACAGCCATAAGTGATGCATTGAAGAATCTACGGGAAGAACATGAATTCAAAACGATGGAGGAGCAGACTGAGAAGTTGTTGAATATTGTTGTGACGGAAAAGCGGAGGAATAGTGAATTGAATCTGACCATTTTAAAACATATCAAAGCTGAGGTAACAATTTTGCGTTTTTTACAACTTTCAATCAACCCTTGTAGCATGAAATCGACAAAGACCGCCAACAAGCATGGCAACAGCTCAAAGCACTCGATTGTCGTCGAATGGCTACCGAATTCATCGAAGAGATTCTCGAGACGTGTACCGAAAACCTTGCGAATCGTGGCCTCATCGAAGACACCGCAACTGTCAGAAGCGTCGCAGCAGATACACGCCAACTTGAGCAGTATAAAAAAGACTTGCAAATGGCAACTCTTGGTATGTTTTTTCCAAGTCATTTTGTCACGCAATTCCGTGTTTCTAACATTTTTATCATAAATTACAGAAATTGAGCGTGACTTCTTCCCGTACGTGTATGCCAAAGCCGAACAAATCTTCGTGCATAAATTGGCGGACTCTTATTTGCGTGACGGTGAGCCCTTAAGCCTGTTATCAATTGACCTGTTATTGACCTGTTAAATTTTTAGCCCTGTTTTCGAAGAAGTCCAAACACCGCGCCGAAGCACGCAAACATCTGAATGAGCAACTTCACAAGTATCAAAAGATGACTAAGGGGGTATCGTTGAGCGAATATTCACGCAATTCAATTCCAATGTAGAGCTTGAGACAGATAACTATTTAGATGGAGATTACACAGAATAAAGTAGATTGTTGGGTAATGTTTATACGATACGATGGTTATGGTAGTTAAAATTCACATATGGAAAGGTGTGGAACCGATGAGGGCTAATCAGTGAGATTGGAGGGCTTATTCCTTCTTCTCTTCCTCCTTCTTCTCCTCGCCACCCTCCTTCTTTTCTTCCTTCTTCTCCTCTTCCTTCTTTTCTTCAGGGGCGGCTTCCTTCTTCTCTTCCTCTTTCTTTTCCTCCTTCTTTTCTTCCTCCTTTTTCTCTCCTCCTTCAGCGCCCTCCTTCTTCTCCTCTTCCTTCTTCTCCTCCTTCTTCTCTTCGCCACCTTCCTTCTTCTCTTCCTCCTTCTTTTCTTCCTTCTTTTCTTCTTCCTGAAATGGGGGTGGATCCGGATTAGTTGGAAAATCTTGTAAATTCTAGTAGTTTTGTGTAAGCGCACCGGGTGCGTGTATCCACACACCGATGGATATGGGAGTTATCACAGCGATTTCAGCAGAATCAGATTCCAACAAACATTCTACAAAACACTAACCTTCTTTTCTTCACCACCCTCCTTCTTCTCCTCCTTCTTTTCATCATCATCCTTCTTGAAGTCAACATAGAGACGCTTCGTGCCATGAGGCTCACCCTTGTGCTCCGACCAGAATTGGCGCGCAGCTTTCTTCTCGTCGTTGACCTTGATGTAGTAGAAAGCGACGTAATGCTTGCCACTCTCCGGTACCGATTTACCGGAATTGAAAGTTACCTAAACACAATTTCACACCCTTACCACAACCTTATCAAGTCATCAAAACCCACGGTAATTGTCTGATTATCTCCGGGGCGAAGGTTGCCAATTGGCGGACGAATGCGGAAGAGATCATTGCTGGTGCACTTGACTTTGAAGGCGCATCGTTCCTTCGAGTTGTTAGAAAGCTTGATCGTCGTCGAAACGGGCTCAGTTCCGATCTTACCACCGATGTAGGTGACGCGTTGGGGCGGGTCGAGGGTAAGGATAAAATCACCCATCTTGATGTCGGTCGAGGCAACGAATCAATCAGCAAGTCGAATCGAATCGGTCACAATTACCTTCGGAAAGGCTTTCGGGGGCTGTCTTCGACTAGCCTGATGGGCGCGAGTGAAGCTTGACTGATTCGAGGGGTTCATTGTGGCGAGGGATTGAATGCCTGGGACTGAGTATGGTAATTTGTTGGATTCTGGATTTGAGTTTTCATACAAATATTTGAGAGTACTGTCCTTTTAAGGTCCTACTTTTTGAAATTGGTAACTTCTAAAATACGAACTTCAGTTTTTTGGCAACTTTCTGTTATTTTGTTTATCTTTATTGATCTGGGCACATATACTGATCGATAAATAATGTAGATATCAAAGCACTGATACGAAAATTTGGTCTTTTTTGACTGAATGAGTCACGAAAAGTGTTCACTATGTTACAAATAGATGTTAAGAAAGATGCGTTTCTTTGGTGTTTAGACACATTTTTAATCGCAATCACTCGCTTTTAAACTTAATAATTGATAATGATGATTGTGGGTTTCCAGAAATCAGTGATATGCAACAGAAAAAGAAGGTATGACCAGAGCAAGTGAAACGGAATAGTGATAAAAGTGCGTTGACTGATACGTTTAGCAAATCACAAATAAATAAAAAGTATAAACACAAAAATTGACAAGTTGTTATGCACCATTTTGGAAATAGGAGTCACCTCGATATTGTGGATTCAAAGACGGAAGGAACGCGCGTTGCATCGTCACAAACATGCGTGGATGGTTCAAATTATGACGGCGAGATCGGCAAAGATCAAAGTGGATTGGACGTAGATGGGGACGAAAGGACGGGATTCTCGGAACAGGTGGATGGATGGAAGCTACTTTAGATGAAAGCCATGTCCCGTATGCATCTGTGAAGCCAGGGTTGTCAGCGATATCTGGAGCCGGAAATACTCTCCTTGAAGTTTGCACGCATCTTCGAAGCTCTTCGCTGCCTTTGGCAAAATGTCAACCATGGATTCACATAGTCGTTTGAAGGAATCAGCCGCTGCGATGTTGGATTCAGCGACGCGGGACGATGCTCGCGGCGAATGGCGGGGATTCCGTTGATACAGGCGCCGATGTAGGAATCGTCGTTGCACAGACGATGAAGCTGCTTTCGGGGATCCATTGTTGGATACTGTAAGTGTTTCAGTGGGTGTTTTTGCCGGTGTTACGGAGTGTGTTTGTTGATTCGTGAAGTTGTTTGAGTTCGAATTCGAGTTCAAATGATTCTGATGCACGCCCGCCATGGTCGCGTTTGACAGTCCCGCCATCGCCGCCAGCATTGGCTGACCAAAATATGCACCAAGTATCGTATCAATCCCCAAAACGGGCGTGGCACTAAGATCAAAGCTGCCACTGCTCGACGTGGATGCTACGGATTCGGTTGCATTGGGGCCTCCAGGGAGTAGAAGGCCATCATCATCCTCGGCTTCACTGCCATCAGCTTTGCTCGTCTGCAAACAAAATTAAGAATAAAATGACGCCTTTAATGAAAAACCCCAAGGTGCGAGAATCGGGACGCCGAAGGTCACGCTGAACACCCACGCCACTGTTGGGCAAACAATGGATGGACTCATTTATTTTACTCACTGTGGGCCTCTTTCTTTTGAAGAGGAGGATTCGAAACGAACTACCAAAATAGGGCAGTCGGCGCAATTCACATTTTCGTGCAATTCGCGGGTAAAGTGGTGGAAAAAACTTACAGTGTCCGAGAAGTCGACCTCCGTCCAGGAGGCGTCGGCGCCGCTGAATGAGAGGTGATCATCGGCCATGGCCTCCATCATGACACGGATGGGCTCGGGAGGATTGCGCGGGATGGCTCGTACGATTTCGCCACTGTCGAGGACTTTGGTGGCCTAAATCGAGTGATGGGTTACTGTACGTTCGAAGAGTGAGGTTATTTTGGGAGATGAGGGTACTGTACAGTTGATAATAACTTTATTTTGGGAAATGAGCACTCACTTTAGCCATATTCAAGTACTTCCTCGCTTCCTTCTTCATGTCTCTCAACTTCTGTTCGACGTATTTCCGATTCCGATTTGCGACGTTGAATTTTGTCGACAACTCGGCCGCGACCACGTCTAACATGTTTTGACGCAAAAACCGACCGCCATTGACAGCATTGGCCAGCTTGGCTTCGAGTATCGCTTTGTTTTCGAGGTATTTGCGAGCAATAAACAGGGCTTCCTCCTCGGAAGTTCGGGGTGCGAGAATCCGCTTACGTTCAGTCATATCGGTCATTGTTTCGGATTTCATGTCCTAAAAGCGAGGGTTCAAATCTGGGTAAAGGGAGACTTTGCACGGTTGAAGGGACACGGACATTGGTCAACTTGGCATCAGAGAGCTAGGCATGACAATGAGTGAGCCCAGAGGAGGTTGCAACCTTCCTTACATTAGTGATGCCGAAAACGAAGAGCAAATAATGCCCACCCTGTTTTTGCAATCTCGGCCTCGGGGGCATGGGGGCATGGCCGAAACCCGAAGCGCGGGAACAGCACGCATGACAGCTGGCTGCTCCGGGGCGGGCGGGCATGCCACCGCACCTTCGCGGTCGCGATTCATTAGATGGGCTCCCAGGGGAAATTTTCCCGGAAAACCTCCGTACGATGGCAAACAGCAAAGGCTGGCAATACGAGGTTCACGGATTTTTTGTTTCCCCTCGCCTCCCTTTTCGACAAATGTCCTTAATTTAGAGTCGAGAAGGAAGGCCTTCGTCATCGCCGTCGACGACCGTCTCCAGAGCAAGCTTCACGCCCGTAATGAGTGACGGAAGCCGAGGTTCCATGTATCGTCGACACCAACGACCACGACACCACCACCAAAATCAAAGTAAGCTATGACACAGTGTCACACCGTCACAGGAGACAAACAAAAACTGCCACAAGGCATCTAGACGACGGTGATGGTGTTGGAGCCGGGGGCCTACAGTACGTTGGAGTGACAAGAAGTGAGAACCCTCCTGAGTGAGAAGACAAGAGCCACCCGAAGACAATGCCTTGTTTTGGGGGAGGGGGAACGTGAAGCCTGCTTGGCCTCAGGCGGCAAAGCAGGACTAAGAAGGAGGGGGAAACGAGGCAATACGCGCACAAAAGAAGAAGTCAAAGACTTTTTCGAAAAGGAGGGGGAATAGTGAAGGAGAAGAGCGCTCACGATATTCCCACGCCGGCACTGTCGTCGCCTTAAAGTGGAGAGCGTCGGTGGGAATGCTTGGGGCTTTTGTCTCGGGAAAAACACGCGCAAGCGACGAGGTTTGCTTGTTAGCAGCCACCGCCGATGATGGCTGGCTGGTTGCAAGCAGGGCGAGGGAAATGCGCTTACAGAACTTACAGAAGGCACAGTTTGTTACGTGAGCAATGCTGGGGAAAGGGGCCACACCTTGTCGACATGCTAATGATCAGGCGGCATTGATTAAGGGGCGTCAGGAGGGAGAGAGTTGCGATGATCAAGAAGCCTTTGATCCCATCGCAAATGTACAGTACACCTACATCCCCTTTCACACTTCACCCTCCCCGATGGCAGCCCCGAAACGATGTCACAGCGAATGATGAACCCCCGATAGAGTCGTCTCCTCCGGAAAAATGAACAAACATATAACCCAGTATTGGCGATCCACGTTGTACGACTTCATACCTAGTACTCCCTCTTTTCTTTTCCCCCTCCCCTCCGTCTTACCAATTGTGTTCCTCATTGAAAAGTTGCTCCTGGCCTCATTTTCCTCCTTTTTCCTTCCGATCGGCAGGTTACCGTGAAGACCATCATCAACCGGCGGTGCCCCCACTCCACTTCCGAACAAGGAGAAGGAGGTGTGCGGGAAAAAAGGGTGGTGCGCGGAAAGAGAGAAGGCACACGCGTTCGTTCATGTATGTATTTCTTTTCTTGATGATTTTCACCGTCATCATCATCATCATCGCCCCTCACTTACTCACTCTTTGCGGGCGGACGACGATCGACGACGACGGCGAAGTGGACGGAAGGACCAGCTTCCTTTGAACCTCGCCCTCCCTTCTCGCGCATGTTGATGCATGCCACTTGGTTCTGTTCATAATTCCATATACACGTGTGGTAGTAAGAAGGAAGGGAGGGTGACAGCCTCTGGACTCGGACTGGCTTAAAAAGACGTGCGCATCCCGAGAAGGCAGGAGTGTCTTTTGTGTTTCCGGGAATGAATAGGCTGGGCTGTGGGCGTCGGCACCACCAGGGTGCGCGGGTGAAGGTGAAGTGAAGTGGCAAAGGTAGTCCTTTCGAAAAGTACAAAAGACTGTTTTCGGTAATTATGTGAAGTTTTGAGGGAACACATGGTAACCCTTCCCTGTAATGACTTCCACTTCGCTAAGTCCCCCTCGTAAAGACGATTTTGAGGCTACAAAGTCACTCTCTCCGGGACAGGGGGGCAGCTCCCGAGGCTGTCTTTGTAACACGATGCCATGCGCGATGGCAATTAAGTCAATTTGCCTGATTCACGTCACCATTTCTAAGTGGGGGAGGGGATTATGGTTCTATCCAGAGGGTGTTAGTAGTTCCCGCCTTCAAGGTACTCCCGTAATTGGCCTAGATCAGGTCCTCGCCTGCCCAGGCTATGAAAGTCGACTCATTTAGCCGGAAGTTGAAGAACCTCCAAGAAGCGTCACCCCCGTCAAAGCCCAAAGCGCGACCTCCCTAAGAGGTTGTTCGGGACCGACAACACAGGGCTTGTTGCCCGGGGGCATGTCTTTGTGGCACCGGAATAATATCGCTGAAAAGGAGAAGAGTGAATGAAAATGAATGAAAATGTGCCTGCGGGCGAAGGAAGAGCATAGAATGCCTTCCTCAGACAACGGAACCCCGCGACATTTTTTTTATAAAAAAGAGAAGCATAAAGAAGACAAAACCTTTTCCCTCCTTCTTCTTCCTGCGCGCTTCTAGCTTTGCGTGGTTGGGAGGAAGGGCGGGCATCTCGCCTCCCATCTCGCGCTTCAATTGCTGTGAAGCCATCTCGCGCATGACGCCCGCCTTCCGAAGGCCCCTCCTGCCATGAATGAACGAACGACGTGTGTATGCGACATGTCTTGATGCTTCAGGGCTCGTCTCGGGAAGCCTGCCTCGGTAGTGGTAATAGCCCGGAGAAGACAGATCTCCTCAAGCGACCGCGCTTCACTGGCCTGACAACGACGCCGACGTCCAGTGTCGTCGTGCCCTTCCTTGCTGACAACCACGGGAAAGAGACACTTTCGGGAGATTGGAGGAGCTGCTCGTGTCGTCGTCGGTTTGGGCTTGGCATTCATTGCTGACACACGCATGGCGGTGTCGCCCCGTCGTGACACTACTATGCGCCACGGGGCACGGCTCGAAGGCCCCCGCATACGCGAATGAGATCGTCTAATTAGTCGGAGGAGATGGAAGGAGTAGGCGCCGGCGGGGCCTGGGCAAGGCAGCGCAGTGCCCATGAGGCATGCCAAAACGGCAACCAAGAATATACGGGGACAGGAGAGGGAGGAAAGGGAGACCGAGATGCAATGCCCCGGGACCCGCAGGCAAGGAGGAAGACGTACCGGAAGTCGAGGCTGAAATGAACATGGCCAATACCACAAAGTTGATACCCCCGCAGCTTCGTTCCGACTTCCCGAGCTTCTTCTTCGATGACTTAAGCAAAACACCCAGGTCAAGTGGCTCTTAGCACATCTTACAGTAATCCCATCCGGCTACCGTACTTCTTCCCGAGGAAAACCCGACTAAACGAGTGCACACATACCTTGCGGGAATTGAATGACCTTCATGTGCTTTTTCACACCTCCCTTTTCATTGGATGAATCAAATGGAAATACCCCTTTGCCGACAGAATCCAAAAGCCCCCGGCATTAACGCCCCTTCTTTGAGGGGTATTGGTGTCGGTGGTCGCCCACCTCTGCCCCCGAATAAACTACTTAAGATTCACCCAACAAATTCCACGCATTTATAAAACTTGAAATCCGAGACACCGCCAAAAAATTAGCCGCGGGCAAGGGCGCCGGGGAGACACGGGACAGCCTTCTTCATCTCACGTTTTTCTCTTTTCTCGCGCCCAATGAGTGCAGGAGAGCAGCCCCGAATGAGGAAACACCGCGCCATCCCCGCTAGGCATACACACTTGGAACGGGGAGGGAGACGACGAAAACCCGGGGACAACACCGATACCCATGAAAATTGGCAGAAGAAGAGGGAACTTTAATTTTCATCGCGCTTTCTGGTGGCATGAAGCCCCAAGTCTGGGACTGATGGGTGGTGTCCATCTCCTGTTTACGCCCGGGCTGCTTCGGATGGATCGTTTTCAAAAAAACAGAGGAAGTAAGGTCAAAATTGACAAAGCCACGCCCTTTTTATTTAAAATTTTCAAACAAAAAAAAACGTAAATTAAGTATTTTGGGCATCCCCTGTCATCTGGAGTGCCGCTGGTTAGGCCGTATTTTGTCAGACCCCTTGCTTTGGGACTGATTCTGACGGCTCTGACCGTGGGGGCGTTTACGGAAGTAGGCCCCCGTACGCGGGAGAGCTGAGGGTAGTCGCAGGATCACGTTTCTTCTGACATTAAAGGCTTCTTATTTTTGGTGTCTTTGCTCAGAATGGCATTGAACAATTTTAAGATTTGCGTATACTTGTCAACAAAAAACAAAGAATAACGAAATTTAAGAAAATTAATAATAAAAATATGTAAATTAGTCCACCAAACAGAAAGAAAATGTCTAACTTGGGTTCTTGTACCTCTTACAGTACACAAAACCATGGCAGAAATAACCTGCCCACCAAACTCTGTCCTTCTAATCCCGAAGGAAGTCGTCAAATACAATGAACGCCTGGATGATGTATCCGAAGGCACTTCCGTCTATGACGATATACCCGGCATCGCTCAAGATGAAGACCCCGAAATGCAACCACAGATGACCGATGAAGAGCTGCAGCAACGCCTACTCAAATACGGCCTCGATATCAATGGACTTCCGCTTCGACGTGATCTGTTTTTCGAGAATCTTCAAAAAGCTGCCAACTTCGAGTGGTCCGAAGAATCAGCTTCCTTCTTCGCAAAACTCCGTGGATTCGACGGCCGCAACGCTTCGGTCCCGCATATCGTGTTATGGGACTATTTCGGAGGGCCTTCATGCCTTGATTTGAACGTCACAGCGAATGAAGAGGTCGCGGTCATTGCCGAGGAGTTCCAGTGAGTCTTTTCGGAAGACTTGCATAGATTGACGGAAGACACTTTGTCTTGGGTATTCTCATTTCCGGCTCCCGAAAATGCGTAAGCTGTGGGGGAAGAGGGTTGGTTTTCCCATCGCCTGAGGAAGGGATGTTGAAAAGGCGTGTGAGCCCAAAAACCAAGTCCATATTGCATTAATTTTGGAGATAATTTAAACATAACAACCTAACTTAACAATTTGAAATTGCTTATCGCTTCCAGAGTCCGCGAAGTCGACAACTTTTTTGAACCAAATCGACGTTTCTTCCGCCTTCCTCGGAAATGGTCCCTTGTCCGATGGATCACTCACAAAACCTTTCAACCTATCACCGGGTTGATTCCGTCATGCTGGCTTGTTCAGAAGCAGTATTTTGAAAGTGCGTTGGTACCAACTTTTTGCTTTTTTGACAGCAGCTTTCCAGACAATCGCCGCTTTTACCGTAATGCAACCTGGTTCATTGGAATTAGCGACCTTTCAACCGCCTATGAGTGCATTCTTGAAGACAGAAGTTCTTATCGGCCAGGCCTATTCATCATTTTCAGCCCACTTTGGCTAAACTTGGAGCCCGATGACTACAGACCGTACATTATGTTGGTCATGTGTCAAAAGACTGACAAGATCATTGAGATTATGGCGAAAACGGTGTTGGAAGAAAAACCGAGTATGGTTGTCATTATTTGTTAATGTAATAAAAGCATGTTTCAGATAACCGTGGCATCGAGCGTCTATTGAAGGAAGTCCTTGAACGGAAAGAGCGTCATAACCAGGCCAAAGCCACCGCCAACCCTCAAAGCAACCGCCAAGAAGCCGGTGCCGATGCTGCCACAGCGGCTGCCGTTGGCACATCTTCCCCTGCGGTTGCTTCGGGTGCCGCTACCGGTGCCGCAGCTATCGATAATCCTGGTACTGATGTGGATGTTGGTGGTACCACAACGGCCGGTGACGAAACACAAGCTGGAGCTGCATCGACCGGTCCACCTGAGCCATTCATCGCGGAACATGCCATTTCACCGTATTATTTAAAGTCATACACTATTAAGCGGAATTCCATCGGCCGATACCTTCTTTTCGGTGCCCAGTACGACACCCTATACGACCTCGTCACCCATCTGGCCAATTCAGCTTCACCGTTGCCGCATCCGCTCGATGGAGGTCCTACCCAGCCGCTGGGGTTGTATTTTGATGCCATGCCACCACCGTGCCGACAACCACAACGCGATCTTTTCGCATTGCCGATGCAGATCGAGCAACTTGCAGCGAAGCACTTCGATCAGGTCACAGAACCATCACTTCTGGCTCAAGCTTTTAGTTTCGTCTATCGATCGATTCTGGACCCCTTCAAGCCGAGTCATCGTGATTTTGCTGATGCCGCCGGAATGGATCGGCTTTCGCTAAATGAAGCGACGAAGTACATGGAAAAGTTTGAACGTCCCCAAGATGCAAATGGAGGCAAAGGTGTCGGACTGGAATCCGCGGATACTACCATCGAAGAAGTCAAAAAGCGTCCTGGCACCACTCCAATGTCTGAAGTTCCGTTGGATGAGTCTGTCATGAAAGCGCTGCCTCAAAGTATTCTGGATTTGAGAAGTTTGCAGTTCAGTGAAGGCGATTTGCTTGGAAGTGGGGCTTTTGGCGAGGTAAGTTCTCATAGTTTACATTGTCAATCAAAATATGACAATTTAGGTGTACCGCGGAAAATATACGAAAGACAATGTCGAATCCGATGTCGCTATCAAGCGTCTTCGCCTCATCGCCCCTGATAAGGATACTCGACAGGCTTGGATCAGTGAAATGGAAGTACTTCAACTTGTTTGCCATCCAAACATTGCCCGATTCTATGGATTCTGCTATGATGACAGCCGTGAAAACGTGCTTCTTGCTTTTGAACTCATGGGCATTGGCGCGTTGTCTGAATACCTGAAAAGCCGTGAGTACAAAACAACGGCAAATGAACAGGTTGACTTTCTGATTCAAATTGCCCGCGGCGTCGGACATCTTCACTCCTTCGACCCACCGATAGTCCATGGCGATCTTGCTGCGCGAAACGTTCTGATGACGCATCATCCGACCGATCAGACGAGATTCTTGTTGAAAGTTACTGATTTCGGCTTGTCAAAGACTGTCCGACATGATAGTCATGTCTATCCTGATGATCCGGATAAGATTCCGTAAGCTTTTTAGGAAACTGACGAAACCCATAATCTGTTTTAGGTTCAAATGGCTCCCACCCGAAGTCTTGCATCGGCGCGAGCTGAATATCAAATCCGACGTCTGGTCCTACGGTATCACCACCACCGAAATCTATGGCATCGCTGATCCATATGGGCTTTTGGGCGCCGAGAAAGTGTTGCCATTGTGCAACGATGGCCACCGTATGGAACGCCCATCTTCCATGCCGCACTACATTTATGAAGTTGTGTTAAAATGTTGGCGATTCCAACCACAAGATCGACCCAGCCTGGAAGAGGTTGAACAAATGTTGGTTCCACTTTACATCGAATTTGAAAGCGCATACGTTGAATCGGTTGTGGCGAGACTGGCGGAATTGGAGAAGGAAGAAATCGAGAATTTGAAAGTGTAATGCAAATTTCATTAATTTAATTTAACTAATTATTCGTTTCTACTTGAAATAATAAGTTTGTATTTACTTTTTTACTACCTCAACATAGACAACAAATTCATATTACCGTTTTCGAAATTTAAAAAAGCTCTGTCGACCACATTTCAGCATTTTATTGCGTCACCGTCGACTGGAATCATCACATTATACCAAGTGTCATTGTTCCGTAAAACGATCTGTGCGTGATTGAACTGCGTAGGCGGAAACTGATTCACCGAAAATCCAATCGGTTTTCAATAAAACCACATTTTGTTTGTTTGCGAGGGTGGCATAAACATCCTCCCACCCACTAATGTAAAATCCGTACATATAAAATCATTCATACAAAATTCGTAATGTCTAACTTCCTCAGACTTGTCCCTTCAAAACGGGTTTTTAACTATGTATGCAAAAGGTCGTTTGCGTGACCCCGACCCAATCAAACACCTTTTTTTGCTCAACGTGACAAATACTACATGTACACTTTGCTGGGCCTTAATTTAATGTTACACTCATGCTCCCTAATTTCGTGCACAATTCTCCGACTCGGACCTGGGTTTAATTTATTTTGTTTTTGACGCCATCATGGTGTGCACTATCACCCATATTGGGGGCTGTCAATGTTAAATGTTGACGCGTTTGGGTGGGGCCCAGAGGGCGCGGTTGATTACCTTTGCGGGGGACACGCCCTATTGTTCAGTGCGGCCATAAAAAGTGGTAAATTATACGGTTTGCATTCGTGGTTTTTGCAGGTTTAACAGCCTTTTTATTTGCTTTGATAAAATGGGTTAAATTTAAACCGAGTAATGGTAGGTTTTCTTGACTGTGACGTGATATAATGATAAGATTGGGGTCTGTACTTTCTTAAGTCCAACCAAAAAGTGATTCTTGAAACATTGCAAATATAATAGTACATTAAGCAATGTCTTAGAGTTTACATTTTAACCCAGAAGCCCCTCAAAAGTGTCATTACAACATTCAAAACTGTATCTTTCCGCATTTTGACCCCAACTTTTGAATATCATTATTTCCCCTCAGGGAATTTGAGTAGCCTCTTGCCGGGTTATGCCCCATCTCCGACTTCTTCCCAACGCACGGAAGACCCATTTGGTCGATTATGGGTTTGGCTGAGCCTTCTTCCTTCGTTCGCCATGGACTACATGATGATCCGAAGCGACTTCCGTGTCGCTTCCCAGGCTAACTTTAGCCCCAGAGCCCATTTTTGAATATCGTATGTCATTTCACTTTCTCCTTGCTATGTAGGGTCTTTTTCAGGTTTCTTTCGTCACATTTTATAGCCGTCAAAAAGCCACTATATTTTTTAGCCTCTTATGGGGACCCGAGAAAAAAGAACGGCGTCATCAAAGCCGTGTCTATGTATATACAGAAAATATCTACGTGCCGTGGGAGGAGTGTCGCTATGTTCTTTGTCGCTTCTATGGTTGCAAAAACGGCAGAGGGCCTTCAAAAATGTGCCCTCCCTGGCTACACCGTCAGCTGCTGCCGTATTTGTTTGGGGCTATTGGAATTGCGCAAATTGTGTCTAAATTCACACTCCATCAAATGTCGCACAAAATTTAGTTTTATTTGCTTCCCCTCAGGGCGTGTATTTGGGTCCCACTGGCCACCAAGTACGATGTCAACGAGCACGAACAGGTGTTTCTGGCTGTTTCTTTGTTGCCTGAAAAGAGTGGGGGTGTAAGTGGTAAAGGTTGCTATTTGAATGGTTAACTTGACCTAAGGGCCATCAAGCAAAGGACAAAAAGGTGATCGGTAAAAAAGTTTGTGTCCTCAGGCTATGAGGTTGCTTTTGGTAAGTCATAAGGGTTGAAAAACCTAGAAAATAACAATGAACATGTGTGTTTTCGCATGTTGCATTTTGTTTTTTGGACCCTTTTCATCGTGCTCTTCCGCTTGTTTGTCCAATCTTTGTCCCCCAAGAGGTGTCTCGGATGTCCAGGTAAGCTTGAGCTGGTTTCGACCACCCTTTTCCTCTTCCGTCGTTGTCTACTTCCTCAACTCAGATAGCCTCCAGGCGAGTTTGCTTTTAACACCTTAACCATCTGTGTGTTCTTCCAGAGATATGGGGGATGATGAAGCTGGGGTGCGACTTCATAGCTGAAAAAGAGTGTCCTGCGCGTAAAGAAAGCGGATATAACTGTTAACCGAATGTGAGTGAGAGGGGGTATACTCGTTTTAGCCCCTCCGGTGGTCGTCGTCAGCTAGTAAAGTAGCTCTTGTTCTAATCTCTGCCTTCTTTTGCGCACGGTTGTTTACCCTGCTTATTTTTTGTCCCTTGAGGCTACACAAATTTTCGTTTCGTCATAAGTAGTACCTTTTTCACGACAGAAAAGGTGATACATGTCTAAAGAATGCAATTTACTTACTATTATACTTATTACAGTATATTGCCAATATCTACCCCCATAGTGTCTCATCATGTCACCGATCTAATGTGATCTTTCGTTTTTCCATTTTCAAGTGATGGAAACGTCTTTGAAACGTAACCTTGCGTCCCATCGCTCCAACAGGTGTTCATCGTCGAGGACATTAACGCGACTTAATTTAGCCAAACACAATCATACTCGAGAATGGAATGAAAAGGGGGGCTTAGGACAGCTGCCCTCTGACAGGAAAACCCACGTTCATTGATATATCCATTTCCGGTTACGCGATCTTTGAGTAATTCCAATTTCCGTGCCGCGACAAACTTTTGTCTATTTGGCAATTCAAACAACTTTCTATTGAAACGTGATCATCACATTTTTTATATTTTTTATGATGTTTCCACAAATACATTTTTGCATAGCACCCGTTTGGCAACTTTCCATCATTCTATGTTTCAAGTAAAACCACTCTCATCAATCATCTTTGTGGCATGGGCAATCGTGGAATGCCCCTTTGACAAGTTGAAGCCTTGATGCCAATAACCTACATAGCATTCTTTGTTAAACCCATCTTTTTCGGCTCTTTTTAAATGCCTATGTATCGTATGGTCGGTGCTATCATACAAAAACTTGCGTCACTGCGGCATCGCTACCAAAAGTGAACGACGTGGGAGCTGCCTGGCTTCATCTGTGGGAATGTGTTGCCGCTGGCAGTACATTGAGCCCTCTTCGGTTCAACCAAGCACAAAGACCGACTTTTCTTTAACCCTCTTTTGCACACATTATTCATAACATAATTGCTCTTCTCGCTCGGCGGCTTCCGATGACTTTTAAAACTGCTTTTCGATATTACACGATTAATGATCCTTTATTTGGAAAGATGATTCATTTTTTAATTTTTATCGAAATTTTGATCGCTGTTTGAGCCCTAATAAAGCCAAGCCAAGGCAAATTTATTAGTAACGTGTTTTTAACTAAAGTCTTCTGGATGATGTCATTAAAAGTTTGTCAGCTCGGAAGCATGTTGTATTTTGTTTGTTCCGTAGACCTTGCAAGAACCACCTGGACCCTGTCTTTTTGTCTATGACTCCCTCAGTAGCCTAAACAACCGCCGTGATTGTCCTTCTTTTCATTGGAGCTCAGCACGCTTCATTGGCATCCAGATAGCGTGCTAATGCCTGACTGCATCCTGTTAGAGGCGTGTGGTGCCATCACTGGGTGTTCTTCGACGACGACGGCATGGAGAGTGTTGTTCATTAGGGAGGCCTGGACTGGTGGTGGCCTTGGCCGTCGGAAGGCATCATTCATTGGCACGACAGAGAGCACACGCCAAATAGCTCTTCAGGGGGTAGGTCCAGAGTTTTTGTGTCCTTTTTCGACCGACCACGTTGTTCCACGTTTTTATTAAACTTGGTCCCCGATGCATGCCGTTGACGTTGTTATCGGGCGATGGTGGCACCGTCGACGAAGGATACGGTGGATTATAATCGAGGAGGCAATTCATAGAAAACTGACAATGAATTGAAGAATAATTTCATTTAACACGTGAAATCTGCGTTTGCATTCACAAATGGCCTGATTGAAAAGCTACATTTGGACGGCCATACGTGACTGACCAACAATGCGTGTAACATCATTGTTTAACAACGACGCCATCATCGACGCTGGTCCCCGCCATCCACTTGAACAAAAACTTTTCACTGTTTCACTGAAGCAACTCTTGAGTGGCACCCCTCCCTACCCAACACATTCAACACATTTTTACAATTGCAAAAATTGAAAGTTGCTCTTTCGGGCGCCGTCGAAACATTGCCATCGGTCGTGTGGACACAATCTTGTTTTCTGGCGGGAACGGACAAAAAGTTATGTATATAAAGCAAACTTGGATGCGACAAAAACGACGCGTGACCGGCAAAGCATAAGCTTGTTCAAGTTGGGTCTTAATGCCGAAAACTCGATTTAGAAACGGCAACAACGTTTACGTGGGCGAAGAATGCAGTGCGGTCTATGCTCTTCTGGAGGCAACACTATCCTCACCCAAATTGTGTAATTTGCAACATAGCCTACTTGGAATGTGTCTTGAAGCATGGGTAAAATGGTCAATGAGGGATCAAGTCCATAGTCCAAAGATAACCAGCCATCCCAGACGACAAAAACCTTAAATACCCTAAGGACAAGTGCAAGTTGTGGAGTCAATTCCATTTAAAAAAGGGCTGTTTCTGACGTATTAGGGACCTGAGTAAGCTTACTGGTGCGTTGTTAATAGAAAACGGGGTTAAAAAGAAGGCGAAAGTCTTCCTAATTGCGACGCGGATTAGGAATCTTAGTTAATTTTGAATACCATGGTGGGTTGCCGTATTCAAAATCTGCTTTCTGCAAGCAGTTGCTTTTTATAATTAACATACGGGCGCTACATCATCATCCAAAGACACATGTTCAAATATATTTTGTGTCTTTGTTCGTTTTTATCGGGTCTCCACAAAACATGTGTTGACGTTTGGTGTTCTCAGGCGGCGCCGCTGTTATTCCGTCTGATCACAAGGATGGCGAGTCAATTCCGAGGATCGAATTCTGGGGTCGCTGCTGTCCTGATCGTTTGTTCCGTTCCTCCTCTTTTCACGTGTTTGCATACTTTGACTATTTCCACGGCGTCACATTGGGATCGGTTCGCGTTTCCGCCCCCCTTCTTCCTTACATATAGCTTTTTTATAGCTATTTGGACAGAAAAATGTGCGCATTCAACATTAGTGATCGTAGGAACGAGGCTTAGGTCATATGGTTGTAATCGGCAGTCATTGCCTCAAAAAAACGAATGAGGCTGAAGTTCACAGTACTTCGCATGAGGACGAGTCCGCCCTATAATCTGTTATTATAACCCCTTTTTGCGCATTTCGAGACAGTCAGCTGATCGAAAGTTGAAAACAGTCTTTAAATTGGGACTGTCGCAATTTCGTCAGGTCATAAATGCGTACGTTTGAACTATTTTTGTCAAAGTACCTTCATTGCCCAGACGTCTATGTGTAAAAAGTTGAACAATACTAATGTTGATTGTTGAAAATTGTTGTTTTTTTAATCCTTGCGGAAAAGATTGTCCCATGTTTGCTTTTCGACGACAAACGTCGAAAGCGACCTCCCTCCTCTGATCACAGTCACAAAACACGTTGCGCAACAGTTTCCACAGAACTGTCGTCGATGGTATCTGACTCACCCGGGCAGCCATCAATTGTCGGGTCGGGCCACAAGGGCCACCAAACTCGTGATAGATCCCATTAAATTATAATATAAATCGAAATTGCCCGCTCATCCTCGACCCACAAAAACACGCATTCTTATGTGCCTGTCCCGTTGATTGATGCATGAAAAAGTTTTCCGGTTTGCTTTTTCCCAGGTCCATTTTTTTCCAGATTGCCACTTGCAATCATGGTTTGCAGTTTCCCGAGTAACAATATTTTTTGTTTCTGCTTACGCGGCTCTATGTCAATACAAGCCCACAGAGCCGACATGTAACGCGATCTATCTATCCCCGCCACTGTGCCCTGTGGGTTTATAACATGGTAGCGCAAAGCAAGACCAGACTATGAAGCTTACTTCCGGGGACGGTTAAAGCGCTCTCAGTTAACTCGAGCTTCTTTTTTCCAGCTGTCTTCTGTTTCAATTTTCATTCAGAGGCAATGGGTTTGTTTGGTAACCGACCTGAGGCAAAGAAAAAAAGAAAAGCTCAAAAAAAAAACGCCAAAAACCAGCTCCTACTTAAAATTCATTCAGCCCTCCCAGCCGGCCTAAATCGGTTCTGTTTTTAGCATACAAAATCTACGCATTTCCTAACCCGCTTGATCGGTCGTTTCCGGCTAATTTTCGAGCAGCGGCGGCGCATTTCTATGAACTTAAGCTTGTGAGAGTTTAATAAATAAGTTACCATGCAAAGTTGGCGCGTCTCTATTTAGGCGCCGCCGGCCGACCGACGTGACAATGCGCTCAGTGCCCCGAAAAACAAGTACTCCTTGAGCGTTGGCACACGCTTCCGGCGCTGTTTCGAGGAAGTGGGCGGAGCCAATGGTCGAGGGATACATAGTTGTTGGGACCCGCTGAAGGTTTCGCTCATTCAAACAGGGGCGGCGGCGGTCCTTCTGAAGGCCAAGACAGGGGGATGAAAGGCGCCCCGGAAGTCTTGGAGATTCTTTATTTCCCCCTTTATAAGTGCCTCTGAATCACATCAGTCGTCGTGCTTTTCATAAGTTGACTGAAGTACGTGCTGATTACATTGCCCTTTGACGCGTGAATGTACATATTTATTTAAATTTTATGAAAACGACATAGTTACACTTTCACTTTACAGGATCTTCGGACGGTGTGGTTAGACCTTAAAACAAGCGCTTTCAACTCTTGCCGATCGCCTTCATTTTCCTACCTTTTCATCAAGTACTGTCACAGCCACAATGTCGCGGGTAGCTTTATTCGGACAGATCTCCGAAATCAATGATCATCTCTACCTCTCGGGCGCCGGCGTGCTTCGACCTGAGCGACTTCGCCAGAAGAATATCACCTGTATCGTGAATGCGACGACGGAGGAACCGACGGCATACCTCCCCGGGATTGATTGCGTCAGGATACGCATTGATGACAACCCGTACTCTGTAAGTTTGTAAACACTGTCAATTCAAACTTTAATTATTTCCTCAAGACGCTCCCTTTACATTTTCATTAAGCTTAAAGTGTTTATTAGCGTGCGAATTGGGTTAGTTAGAAAAAACTTTTTCAAAGAGTGTCACCCATCGGCTTTTCTTTACGCATTGCACGCATGGAACTTTTTGAAGCCAATTGTGAGCAATTCCATGATGTCATTCGTCCTAAAATTAAATTCGTTAAACTTGTTTTCAATGTTTTCAAGAGTCGGAATGATCTATGTGCCGCACTAAAGTTGACGAAAATGTTAATCATAAATTTATGATTAAGTTATTCATCCACCTTCAAAGCACCTAATGCGTCTAGCCCCAGTGTTTGCATGACGTCAATAAGCATGTAAATAATGTTTGCCTCTATTTTAGAATCTCTCATCCTACTTTGATATGGTTGCCGACAAGATCAAGTCAGTCAAAGACCGTGGTGGTCGTACACTCGTCCATTGCGTTGCTGGTGTGTCCCGGAGCGCTTCCCTGTGCATCGTCTATCTTGTCAAGTACGAAAAGATGACGCTGCGACAGGCTTATCATTATGTCAAGAGTGCCCGGGCCATTATTCACCCGAATGTCGGATTTTGGAAGCAAATGGTCGACTATGAGCGACGCTTGCGAGGCCATGCTACAGTAACCATGATCAAGACGGAGTACTTGGACATGCCGATCCCGGATGTGTACACTAATGAGTTGAAGAGGCACATGATGGCCAAAGTTGCGGAGGAGAATGCAACATCCCGATACACAGCTTCGGCGAGTAAACCCGTCGTCACGAGTGGCATGGATTACGGTAAACGTCGCGGTCTGTCGACTTCCGCCATGGATGCCATGCGATCACGATCAGCGGCCGGCCTCGTTGGCGGAGGACGCTCCGGTGCCTGGAGGCATGCCGCCCCGATTGCCCTTGTCTCGCCGGCACCGAGCCGCCGAAGAGGCGAAAACCTGTTCGACAACCTGTATCACAGCAGCCGTGAAGCCTCCTTCTTCTCGGCCTTCTGAAAACCGAACCGTTCCGACGAAGTCCATTCATGATTCATGACACATTCATTGAAAGCTTTGACAACCTTTAAGATAATAATAATAATGAAACCCACTGTAATTAATTGTCTTTGCTTTCCCTATTAAAATATATCTGCCGACATGTCCCAGCCGTATGATTTGTCTTCGTTCTGTAAAGTTTCCGGAAACTCACAAGTTGACATTTTGCATTCCTTGGCGACCTTTATTGTTTTATAATTGTGACAGGCAATCAAACTGTATAAATGAACTTTATTCTATTTGAGGTTGTTTGGAGTTAAATGAGATTTATTCCCAGCCGCAATGCATGAAAGATTGGTTTTTGCATGCAGGACAGTCTTTGGTTTTGAATGGCATAAATTTGTCATGAGTTGCTCTCACGCTAAAAAAGGATGGCTGTAAAACAGGTTGAAAGGGTGTAATTACTTCATTGGGAAAGCGGTAATAGAAAGTTCGGGAACTTATATTTGCAGAATCTAAGATTATATATTAATACATTTCTAAACTAAAAAGTTTTATGACGGTTTGGAGGGACCTTTTTTAGTTTTTCAAACTTACAAGGGACCGGCACGAGCTCCCGGACGCGAATCCGATCGAGACCTATGGCATTCGA
>KB454983.1:446812-479079 GCA_000341325.1 Panagrellus redivivus
AAGGGTAAGGTTTCGATTTTTGGTGGAATGTTATCATCAAGAATGATCTCATCAAAAGAATCTACAGTTTCATCAACATATTCATCCATACTTAATACTAGGATCAAATTTAAAACTAGGAACCTACAACAAGATTTCGTTTAGCTTGGTCAGTAAAGCGCGCAAGCGTCGCGTCCGCGAAGATGTCCAACTGCTTTCGCATTGTGGTTGTTCGTAATGGATCGATATCGGCACTAAATGTGTGCCAGACAGCCGTTTGATGTCGGTAAAGATAGACTGTAATGAAAAGTTTTCTTTAATAAGGCATAATTTATCAATGCATAAAAATGAAACGGACAGAAAGCAGAAAGCAATCAATAATGTGAAAACTATAAATCAATAAAAATAAGCGAAAATATTCTTTATTCCTGAGTTCAATATGAATCACCATGGTTGTACAAGCAATGAAAAACATGTTTCACAAGTAAGCCTCCCTCGGGAAAGGCTGTCACCCCTTTTTTACAGACTTTAGGTCTTTAAGCTAATATCATGTTAATTTGGAATTCACATTTACATTTAATCAATGGGCTCATTTTCCAATTCTTCTTCCACAGTGATTGACAATGTATCGATGAGGGACCCTTCATAGTCAATGTCTGATGCCATGTACCTCGGAGTGGGCATGGCGGCAACGTTCTGGCATTCATCGCCACCGTAACCAAGATCACAACTGCAAGAATAGTGCTTCAACGGCCAGCGGTGATAGTCACAACCAGCTTCAGGGCCAGATTTCGGGAATTTACGGACACATCGGCCGTGGGCATTGCATCTTTCGATGTCGCATCTGAAATTTTGGCAATTTTTGACTGAAACATTACCAGTAAGACTTACTGTGCAGATTTCTCAACAGTCCTGACAACATTAGGACCAAAATCATTCATCAAGTAATGTGTCATATTCTCACACAAATCACCAATCTTATGAATGGTACTCCATAATATTAAACCCTGAATGTCGAAACCTGCAGCAAAACTGAGGGAGAGACATTGATCGGACTGAAAAACAATCAATACAGTATTGATTTTAACAAAAATAATAATCAATCGATACAATATCGATTTTTTTGAAAAATAAAAAACAATCAATAAATTATTGATTGATTCAAAAAAGCAATGCAAACCAACTTTTGTGTAGAAGTTATCCAAACTAGAAGTCCCATCAAGCTTATAGATAATCTTGCTGTACGGAAATATCGGAATCCGCCATCCCAACAAATCCCGAACCATGACAGCTTCATTAATTCTTGCAAATGTGTACCTCTGCCGCCACTGTTCGTCCATCTTGATGGCATCATAATAGTAAATCGACGGGAACAACGCATTACTTTCACTGTATAGCCAATAAAGTTGATCATTTGCGTCATTGTGAGGTTGAGAACATGCTGGGAAAACAGACGCATTCTTTCCAGCATCGTAGTTGCACATTGTATAATCATAGAATCCGACATAGGCATGTGGGCGGAGCTTCCTAACGGCACGAATGGTTCGGGTCATGAATTTCCGGGCAGCTGCGTTGAATTCATCGGTAGCGATCAACTTTGCCAAGCGTCGAGAGACTCCGGGGAATCTTTCCTGGACGTATTTGATGGATTCCTCCTGGTAGATGCGGCGATTGCCCCAATTGAGCCCCCAAACAGGGCGCCAAGCTTCATAGTCAATAACCAATGGACCATCGAAGTCAGGATTTGGAACGAGTTTTTCAATATCGGAACGCACTTTTGCAAGGTGTTCGGTCAGATTATTTCGCTGCAAAACAAATTGATGTCCGTTACTGTATAAAAAAGTGCGCGTTGCGCGCAAACTGTTTGATTAGACGCACGCGCTTGGTCAAAAAAGCGCATTGTTAAGCAAATTCAAGAACTAGTTAGACGTTAGACAATGTTTGTAACATGAAAATCTCACCTGGGGAAGCCCACCATTGCGGATAGCTATATTGTTATACTTGAGAGGGTTCGTGGAATCGTAAGTTGCTTCAATAGCCGGATACAAGCCGAGCATGTTCTCGTACAGCGTGATAATCTTGTCACCGATGAAGCTTTGGTTGACATTGGTGATGATGTCATACTCTTCGGGGTCCAATTGGACTTTTTTGTTGCAGACTTCGGAGGGGATGTTCCAATAGACCTGTAAAACGGCCATTTTACGATTCAACTTTCTTACTTTTTGATGGAATTGTAAAGATTAGCCAATTAAGACATACCTTAAACCTCGTAATACCATAGCCAATAGAAAACGGGTCCATCCCATTAACACCATTTAAGACAAGTAGAAAAAGTAATCTTTGAAGTATCATTTGGCGTCAAAACAAGTAGAAAACGCGGATTAACGCCTTCAAAACCGGAAACAAAGACGAATCTTAGTAGGATGAGCAAATGCGAAAATGCTTCAAGCGCAGCCACAGGGCAGGAAGGACTACAATACAATATCCACGAAAAAATATCACGCTTTATGAAAGACGACTGTGGACTGTGTTTACGCGGGTAAACATGAATGAGTACAATCCTCCGCCTTCATGTATGGGATGGTCTCTGAACGGTTGATTTTATATGTATTTGAGACAAAAAAGGGGCGTGATTTGCGAAACGGTTTGGAACTGGGTGATTCAATGTTTCAAATAACGAAAAAAGTGATATTTGCTTCACAATAGGGGTTTGGAGGAAGTTTTTTTCTCGAAATGGGAGCGTCTATCGGCCAAATGTTGATAGTTGTTAGTTTTTGTTACATACATTCATTCGCGATTGTAAATCAGTCGTAAGGACAAACGTAAATGACCCTTGGCACAGGAAAGTTGGGTCTTGGTTTCGAAGCGACTCGACCCCCGATCGAACCAGACCTTCCGGTAGTCCACTTTTTTCGAGCCTCTTCTCATAATCCGTCTCGTCTCTTCACATATAGGTGCCAAAACATTGCCCCCGCCAACAAAACCTCGTGGTAGTGCCCTAATCTAATCCGAACCGCGCATAACAGGTGTCGTCGACTCGGCTCCCTCCAAGATAGGGTTCAATACCGACTTTGGGTCCCCTATCGCGCTTCCTTCCGTACACAAAACTACTACTACTACCTTCTTGGCCTATGTTCGCAGTCCGTAGGGAAACAAGGAGGCAAAATGATGGGTGTCTCTCGTCTCGCGCACCTCCTCACCTCGAATGAACAAAATGTTATAGCCTATCTCTATCTCTATCGCTACCTGTGGCGCAGACCCTCAGGCAACTTCCTGCGCGGGTCTTGGAGCAAGCACAGCTGACTTTTTTGCGCTAGACGGTTATACTGTTCGCTCGAATTGGAATTCGGTGTGTCATTTGGGTGCAAGTAAAAAACGCCTGTCAAAAGGTAACAACTCCCGCGAGACTGATGAATGTGGACTCGTTTGTTGCCTCTGGGCTTGTTAAACAGCATGAACCATTTTTTACATTATAGACCGTTCATCTGAGGCTGAAATGCGGCTGTCTCGTGGCCAGGAGTGATAAAAAAATAACGATGTGTAATGGGAGTCACGTGTATTTCCGGAAGACAGCTATCAAAAGTGACTAATTTGAGGGTTTATTGACCTTCCGGAAGTTCAGATCTTTGAATAATTTGACCTTTTTCGAAACTTTGATCGTTTTTTTTTGATAATTTTGCAAAAAAGGGCAAACATTTATGTGTTATGGGAGTCACGTGTATTTTTGCAAGACAGCTAATGATAATGTGACTTTGAGGGTCTAATGACCTTAAAGAAGTTTAGATCTTGAATTTTTTGACCTTTTTTAAAATTTTGATCGCATTAGTTTTTGATCTTTTTTCAAAAAATTGCAAATATTCAACTTTTTGAAGCACAAAATTTTTTTAATTTATTATATCAAAATTAAAACTTCTAAAAGTCGCTAACAATAGTTCCACGTAATAATAGCTACCCAAATCGCCGACAATAATCGTAAAAAGCACTACAAAAGACGCAACAAACAAAGGCTTGTTTTCAACTGTAATCATTTCCCACAAAAGTGAAAAGCCGAGCGCTTTCACGACGTTCGGTTTTTAGCTCCCTTCTAACCAACGCCAACGTCAAACAGTTTCCCTTAAGACTCTTCCGCGACAGCCTACATACAATACAATGGCGTCGTCGCGGGAAGTTTATATACATACAGATCCCCGTTCCCAACAATGGAGCCGTCTATGCACACAGTTGGACATCCAACAACGCCCATTGGGGATTGTCCAAAGCTCATTTTCATTTCATTTTCAAAGATCAAAACTGTCTCAGTTATGGTTTCGGTTTGGGATAAGATGAGATCGGATCAGATCGGTGACGGCATCAGAATCACGCGTCATAACCTTGACATTGAAGTCGCTAGGCGCCTCCATCCGGTTGAAGCCGTATGGACTTGGTTTTTTTCATGATGCACCGCACGAAGAGGGATCCGATTTGGACGACCAAGCTGAGCGTGCAGATTAGGGCCGTCAAAAATAGGAGACTGACGATGCCGTAGCTGGATTTCTTCAAACAGCCAACATTGAAAACGGTTTTGGTGCCGACGGGCCTGAAATTTTGATGGACTTAAGCGGCTTTTATCTTTTTACTTTTAAAAATATCAAAAATAAAAACCGGACATACTTAGAAATAATTTTGTTATGATTCGCTGGAGAAAAAAACTCAAAAGTACACGTTGCATTCGGCTTGAATCCCGTGATATCATTTTCATCTTCATCTGGAGGCGCGTGAGTACAGCAAAATGACGGGGCAAAGGGCAGTTGCATTGCGTTCTTCATTTCGACCTTTTCACGCCAATCTGGAAGTAGCATAAACGCTAAATGCCGACCTTTGTTGATATGGGACTTTGATTTGATTTTTGTATTCAGCAAGAATTCCGTTGGTGTGTAGACCCCGCAACACTTATTCTAAAAACAACTTTGAATCATCCAAAACTTGAAAAATTACAGTACATCACCATGAAAAGAAGTCAAAACCTCATGCAACAAACTCTCATTATGTTGTTGAAGCTGATGCAATGCATACACATACGCATTCGAATGGTCATCGTAGAATCCAATCCTATCATTTGGAAAATCCATCAAATCCCGCGCGAGAAAAGTGATCGGGATAGTAAAAGTTAAGCTTAAAAAGATCATAGTAGTTTCGGGGAAGTTTACTAGACAACAATTGCGGGATTTGGTCGTCCATCGTTTGATGGTTACCCCAAACATGTAGAAATGGGTGCATGTTGTGACAATGCCATAGATGAGGATGGTGGTGTGGAGGTAGTAGAGGTTTTGGTTCATCTGATTTGATAAACCAAGTTAAAATGCCAAAAATGGAATAGACAAACCTTAGATTTCAATTGTTTCATCATCTTATCCTCCCCCAAAAGATCCTTAACCGCGTCGATTTCCAAAAGGTGATGAATCCCTCGATCTTTGGTTCTCGAAATTGCTATGCCAATGGAAATGTAGACAAAAGATAACGACAGCTGTGTGAAATCGATCATCAGTGCGGCAAAGGAATCGAAATTCGCTTGCGGGGGCATGGCTACAGTATCCTTGACTGGGGAAAGTCGATAATGGGGTCAACTAGAAAAAGAAAGAAATTTGCACAATCGGTTTATTCAATCTTTCAAAATATCAGTATCGTATCAGTTATCAGTAGTAATGACCTTCAAAGTTTGGCAAAATTCGGAGGAGGCTGCTTGTTGAAAACGGCCAAGGCGGCCTTCGGGATGTCTTCGGTCATCAGCTGGGACATGTTCCAATTGGCGACAAAGTTCAGCGAATCGGTGACGGAATGATCGCGGGAGTAGTTCAGGATGACCTTTGTGCCCTGGATGGCCACAGGGGACTTGGAGGCGATGGAGATGGCGAGCTTTTCGCAGCCTTTGATCATGTCGTCGCGGTTGTCGTAGACTTTTGAGATGAGATCTGGAAAATTTGACAGATAATTTGATTTTTTATTGATAAAGTTGATATTACCGTGCTGCAGGGCCTCTGTTTCATCAAAACGACGCGCCGTAAGTGCGATTTCACGGACCCAGGATTCGTTTCCGCAGATTTTGGGGAGACGGTTTAGGGAGCCAGTGTCGGCGGCCATGCCGATGTCGACTTCCTAAAATTAAACTTTTAACAATATTTTAAGGTTAAAGAAGCGGTCACCTTGATGCAGAAAACAGTCTCCGAGCAGGCAACCCGAATATCACACGCCGTAATCAGATCAACACCGCCGCCAATACAGCTTCCATGGATGGCCGCGATGACGGGTTTCGGACAGTCCTCAATTGCCTTGAAGGCCGCTTGATAGGAGACAATCTTCTCCCTGAAGCGACGTGCACGACGAGCCGGATCGTCGCTGGCGTCAGTCGGAGTTTGAAGGATGTCTTGGCTGTCTTTCAGGTCCAGTCCGGCACAGAAGGCCTTTCCATTGCCGCTGATAATGACAACCCGTGTATCGGGATCGGTCGACAAAAAGTTGAAAACGGCACCAATTTCCTGCCAAAGATGGCCATTGAGAGCGTTACGCTGGGCAGGACGGTTCAACTGGACATTGGTAACAAACGGCGCCAATCGCATCACAATCAGATGCTCGAAGTTCTTCATAGCTGGGTATTGAGCCAGGATGGACAGCTAATCAGTCAGTCAAATCGAGACGAAAAAACAGCCACGACAAGTCAGTCGGGCGCGGCACGGACGGTAATGAGTGCCTACGGGGGTTGGGACACGTAAACTGATTTGCGTGTATTGATGCAAATTGACTACACTACCACTACGGACGAATAAATTATTAGATAGGACACTACAACGATTGAACCTTGTGCATTACTTGTTTTGTTGTATTGTAGTTTCGCCTTTTGCGGTCGATAATGATGAAACGTAGGTATTTTTCAAAAAAGCTAAATAGCTAATCAAGTTCAAAATTTAAATTTGCAATCAGTCATATTATTTTGTACACTAATAGACACATCCACATGAGTTTTCCGACCGCCTGTCGTAGGATCATCATATTGCGTGGTACTGGACACAGAGCGTTCAGCTCTTTGCAACGAAAAACGCACAACCCGCGACAGAGCGACGGCTGGCAGACGACGAGAGACGCACACTTCCTCAGTGTGTTTTGGGGGATTGCCAGCATACGACATTTTGTAGGTACATAACTCTCTGATTATTTCGCATTTCTCACATTTCTGTTACGTTCCTTTTTCTTAATTTAAAAACTATAGTGCGATTATCAAATTTGGAAAAGGATCTTCGTAAATATGGGTTTATTAATTTGTTATTTATATTCAATCGGGGTAAATATTGCAACAAATGTGACATTTAGTGATTATGCCTCTCAATCGGTTCCGTTGCGTCGTTGTCTATCTCGTCTAGCTGCGTCATCTTGGTTAGAGCTAAACAAGCTCCACAAACCATAGGCAGCAGCACCTAAAGCTACAGCCCCAACTCCAATTTCAATCGCCGTTATTCCATCTCCTTTTTCCGGTTCAGTAGCATTACTGTTATCATAATCCGCTCGTTGTACCACTTCAGACTTCTTGTTTGGGTTGAAAATATATGGATAATCAGTCATTCGTTCGTCAGTTTTGCATGCGCATAGCCAAGCAAAATGTTGACAATTATTCTTTAAAAGGTTATAATCATACTTATTATAGTGTTTATTCACTAATTTGTTAGCGATTTGACATATTTCACTTGGCGTACGACGTTCAATGGCATGAACCTGTAAAAGAGAAAACAACAAGTATTACACATAGTGATGGCTTTTGAAACGGCTTACCACGATCCTTAGTTCTTGGCCATCTCCGATGAAATTGTCGATGTGGTCAATACGTGGCAATGCGCTTGTTTTTTTCTCAGACAATCCCAATTCTGCGTTGGGACTAACATGCGCGACTTTCGAGTTTCCGAGATAAATTCCTTCGTGCGAAGCACGGAATGGAACGTTTTTCATATTTCTTTGAAGGTGATCACCACGATTTAAATAATCATCAGGGTTATCACGCCAGTTTGGTGGAACTTTTCGAATCCGATACGGGTACTTACTAGTAATTGAATAGTTTCAAAGTTACACGCATTGAATTATTGTAAAAAGTTCTAACTTACTCTTCGAACTGCGCATTTTCAAAGTCGTCTTTTTGGCCATCCACATACCTGGATGCTTCACCCACCGAGCGAAAACTTTCTTTTTCAATGATGTTTTTATCGAAGCAGCTATCAGATTTTATCAAATGGTAGTCTCTATAGCGTTCATTAGCCACAAGGCACACATCAAACGCATACCGCGTTTCGACAATAACAAATGCCATCTGCTGGCCGGTGCCATTGACTTTGAAGTAAACTCTGTCAACTTCATCGTAATCTTCAAATAGATCCGAGACAAAGTTTTTAAACACTGGCTTATACTTGGCCATGATAACCGACAGAATCCAAACGTCGGTACGTCCAGTTATTAAATAGTCCCGCTGTTCCAACGAACGACCAAAATCTAAAATCGAAAGTAAACAATTTTGAACACACCCTTCTTCCGTAAAAAAACACGAAACTCGTGATTATTCGTTGTGATAAGATTGAGTATTGGCTGACAGATTGACTTTTAGAGGGACCGTTAGTTCAGTTTTGCTGATGCAAACACTGAAATATTATGGTTTTTACGACGTGGAACACTTTGCAGTGCTTTGTCAGTACGTTAAACGTTGTAAACAATCATAGTTTATCTTGGCTGGTGAAAAGGCACATGACTTCCTGCCAATGGTAAGTATTGGGACTGGGATGAATTGTATCTTGTTTGTACTGGTCTTTTTGATGAATTCACAGGAATTCATTTTATAATTATCATTTAAAGAATGTCAAAAAAATACTCAAAGTCCAAGGAAAATACCGTAAATCTAGTTATGAAAACAATGAAAACCTTCGCAAGATCTGTATTAGTATGAGCACGGAACATGTTTGCCGGTGTATCCCATGATAGCACAGAGTGCCCAATTACAAAATAATCAACATTTTATAATGAAAATCAATCTAGTTACAAGCTCAATACTTCGCATACGTATGTACATTTTATTTACATCACTCGAAACTTCTAATAAATAAGTCTGTGTTAATCATTCAGTTTACATGTACAGCTACCCGGGATTACAGTTACGACGTAGCATTTCCAACACGATTATTGCTCTTATTGCGAGATTCTTCTTCCTTTTCTTCATCTGGCCAGACGACCTTCATCATTTGGTAGACAAAAGTAGCGCCAATGGCGACAATGCCAATGGCTGAAGCCGTCTTGGCCACCTTGTCTATGAGTTGCTGACCATCCGACATGATTTCATCATCAATGGCACAACGGGATGCGAAATGTTGGCAATTCTGCCTCAGGATATGGTAGGCCTTCTCGCCATGACGGGCATCGACAAGCCTTCGAGCGATTTCGCAGGTTTCTTCGGGGGTGTGGCGCTCGATGCAGTGGACCTGAAGGTTCGGCATTATTTGAAAGTTGGATTACGGTAGGTGGGACTTACCACAACACGGACAGGCTGCTCGGGATATCTGACAAACCGCTCGATTCTATCAATCCGAGCAAGGGCTTCGTTCTTCCCGCCTCCAAGCAGCAAAACGACGCCATCGGCAGTGTCATTTTCAGGATTGACATGGGCCACCTCGCCGTTGCCGAGATAGATGCCTTCATGGGAGGCTGGGATGCCAGTTTGGAGGTTCCTCTGGATGTGATCACCAGGATTCAGGTATCTGTCGGGTTTTTCGAGACACTTTTCAGGGAGTTGGCGGACGCGGAATGGGTAGGAACTGGAAAAAAGAACTTTTTATATAATTTTTCAACAAAAAACCAACCTTCCAAAATTGCCCTTCTTAAACTCCTCAATCCGCAGATAAACGTAATCCCTAGCCTCCTCGATAGTGTTGAACCTCTTCCTCTCCAATACGTAATCATTGTAGCAGTCCTGGGATCGAACCAGCGGCGCATATCGGTGGCGTTCATCGGCGATAAGATAAGTTTCGAAGAACTTTTTCACACTCATAACGACAAAGCAAAACTGCTGATCAGTGATGCTGGCTTTGAAGAATCGCTTGATAAAAACATCATCCGAGGTAGGGAAGACGCTGTCGACATAGTTTATGAAGGATTCGGCGTCCATAGTTGGTGGATTGGATGGATAAATATATAAAAATAACAGAACAGGGGTAGCAATAGACAAGTTTGTGTGCACTGTTGTGCTTTTTTGCGTCGTCGTCACAAGATGTGTGACTCACTACGACACGCAGCTGCAGAGTTGTCGAAATCTGTTCGCTCTCTCGTTTTTGAACGCCTGGCTGGGTTCGACTTTATCGAAGAACACGACAATCAGGCGCTTTTTGTTGATAACTATTCTTAGCCGTTAACTAGGATCCCTTATCTTTCAGTTTTTGGTTTAGTTGCGTCAATTTGCATGGCGTTTTATTGTCATTGGCGGTACTGTATACAAATAATAAACAAAAAACAGTTTAAAAAAATGATGACAAATTTTTGCAAAACTATCAAAACTATTTTTTTAATGTATTTTCAAGAACAGTTTATGATGACTTTTTAGAAATAAACTCAAATTGAGTCCGAACCGTCGAATCTTTTGATTCCATATGGGTCAAATTCGAAAATACAACGAAATCATTGCTAGTCGGAATTAGTGCCGTCGATCGGCCCCACACGTCGCAGCCATTTGTGATCAGGTCGTCGGCTGAAATGGCTTATCAGTATTTGAGCCAAACCCAAAAGCGAATTACAGTTTAAGTTATTATTGTTTTGAAAATTATGAATCCAATATAAAACTGTTGACTATCAGTTTAAAAAATATAGATCCTCTCGATGAAGCCACCCACCTTTTGACCACATTGAATAAACTTTTTGTCCCTCCAAATTAGGATTCGCATTCAGATCCATCAAATACTCAGAATACTTAATTTTCTGTCCAATATTCTCCGGCGAAAATCCGGTACAGTTTCCATTCCCTCTCCCGGACCAGAATCCATTGACCGTGTTACAGGTCAAATATTCTGGCATTGCCGCAGCGATATCGTTACAAAGACAAAGACCATAGTTAGCCCCGGCAATTCCGATAAACACATTGACTTTGTTGCTTAAATTAGCTCCAATGCTACAGTTTTTATCCGTTCCTTGGAGATTCCCGCCTTTGATGACCTTCCGGGCTAATGTCACCCCCATAGAGTGTGAAATAACATCAACGACATCTGCATTCGTGTATTTGAGGACTGCTTCGAAGAACTTCCGCAACCGCTGGACAGTTTCACAATCATGAGTTCGTAGGGCAAAGTGGTTCAAAACATTGTCCCCCCAAGTTGTGGCATACAATTCAGCTGGAGTGTATCCATTTTGAAGAAAATAGCTTATCGATGCCGACCACCCAGTAAAATTCGAATTTGAAGCGACTGCGGTGTCAGAATTTCCGTGTATGAAAATAATTGGACGGTGAGAAATGGCTTCATTTGCTGTTTGGCGGCCTCCGTAGGATCCAGATGCGCCAATATCGGATCTGTCGAAGTTGTAGTCTTGATAGCCGTAACTAAGAAATCAGTTTTAATAAATACATAAGGAACATCCAAGAAAACCTACGAATTTAGCCAAGTTTTAAAATCTTTTGAAATTGGACCAACTACCGTAGTCGCGACAAATCCGAATGTTAATGTCGATAAAAGCATTTGCAACGATACCATATTTGACAGTTTTAAAAATCCAATCCAACTGCCCCCCTCTCAAACAGAAGAAGTTTAAAAGATCACAAGAACACAGTGTGGCGATTTTAAGGCCATCACTCCGCTGATTTTAGCAAGTTCTGCTCAAAACACACATGTGTTTTAGTGATTTTATCGGTTTTATCTCGGAAACATTGAAGTCTTGCCCGGCTCAAGCTGATGTATAATGCCTAGATTCGTCGATTTCTTCGAGGCACATCCGGTGAGAGGCCATGATGTACGGAACCTAGGTTATTGTGTTTTGAATACGGATGTAGGGGACAAAGAATACTAGCCGCTACCATTTTTGGGAGTGATGTTTAATTTGGGTTTTTTGACAATTTTAACTTGTTCAAAGGAACTTACCATTTTTTGTATTAATGCTTGGTTTTGTTGTCAAAAAATAAAAATCAGTTTTTATGCCGTTTATGAAATCTGTATCCATATAAATTTATAACATCGTCACAACCGAATATTCAAAAATCAATCAAAATGCAATGCATGGGTAACTCATAGTGATCTGTGATATGTGTAAAGCTCTGTCAACCATGAAGGCTACAACTTGTGCCGTTTTTCGCGTTGAGCATTGGCCACGGCGATTTGAAGGCATTGGAACCATTCTTCGGCTTTGGAACGATCTGATGCCTAAAAACATTTTTAATTGATGTTTCTTATCCTTCATAACAGTTTAACAAACCTTCAAAACATAAGATTTCTCATCCTCAGTGAAAATTTCAAAAGCCCTAGGCAGGGATTTCCGTGACTGTCGACCCTTACTGAGTGACTTTACCGATCTGATGTTCCGTAAATCGATCGACGGCCCGGCAGCTTTATCCTGGATGTTCGCGGGTTCGAGATTGTTCTCAGTGAATGACAAAGCGCCTGAGGATAGGGTGAAGTATTTCGTGTGCCATCGCCGAAGGAACTTCCATTTGCCTTTCTTTTCCTTGAGTTGGCCTTCGAGGAGGGGCTGGTTTGACTTGTCGGAGCGGATTATCGATCTGAAACGTTTTAAATTCGACAAATTACAAAATTCTTGAACCAATACAGGCATCAGTTTAAAAACTCACTTGACTTTATCCGGATGTGCGCAACTAAAACAACTCCACTTGTGCGTCGTCGAGTTAAAGCTGAAGGAATCAAAATAGCGTGCATCTTGGAGTTCTTTCAACATGAGATCCTGTTCTTTTGCGGCGGGGAAGGCGGAGGTTACAAGGGTCACGAATTCACGGCTTTTTGCGGTGTCTTTGGGTAAGCAAGACCAGCAATGGGCCAGGGTTTTAAATTCGTCGGATTCTTGGGACAGCACTTTGTTCGTGGTTTCGATCGAGGTTGATTCTGACTAAAAACCGACATAATGTATGCACAGTTTAAAAAATCTTAAATCAGTTACCTGCAAAAACATCAAATGGATCCAAACAGCCGGAATAGCTGTCTTAAAAGCAAACAATTCCCGACCACTGTAGAGACAGTATTGATGTTCACGAGTTTGGCACGCAAAATGGACCCGCATTTTGGCTTTCGATGGCTTCGAGCCTTCGATAGTGCATTTCAATGGGATAGGATACTTTGCCGTTATTTCGGTAATGTATCGACGGATTTTTGCCCGCCGATGGTCGACGAATTGCTTGACGACGTCGCCACGCTCGGCGTCCCAGTCTGTGCTGGAAGTTTTTACAGTATCGGCGGAGTGCATTCGAGATTTCGTCGGGGTCAGTCTCGGTGGTGTTTTGGATAGATGAGTCGTCGAAGTTTTCGTGACTGGGGAAGAATCAGCCACAGGGAAAGTCGTTTCGAACCCAGGAGGTAGAGCTCGGAAGGCATTGGAAGTCACTTCAGGGCGTTTGGCTCGAACACGGCCGTCTTTGCCGATTTGGACGCTACTGGCCATCTGGATGTTGGTCAACGATGGAATCTGAGGCGGCATTCTATCAACTGGAGTCGCTCGAGCTGATGGCTGACGCGATCCATGTTGACTAGCATTCTGATTATTAGCATTGGAAGCGATCGACGGTCCATGCCCAATAGAGATGAAACTCGGCGTTCTCGGATGCCCTAAGGACCCGCTGGATCTCATTTTATACATATCAGCTAACGTTTTCATGTTTCGATCCAACTCTGTGATAAGCTGCTGAGCCTGGGAACCATTAACCGCATAAGTATTCAAATCATTCACATTGAAGATGGTCGTTGTCGTCGGAGGTGGTGGAGCCGGGTCATTGGGCAGAATCCGGGAGGACCTTTTTGATTGAAGCGACTCCACTGATTGCGCTGGCAATACTCGACCGCTACTGCTAGCCCTTGATCCGTGTCTTGGCTCCGGAGGCTGTTCAGACGCCTTTGACATGGCGCGAATCCGTTTATAGACGGCAGTGTTGCCACCGGGCTTCTCACATAATACTCCAATAAGTTCAATATGATGTTGAACGCTTGATGGGAAGATTTCAGCAATACTTTCAAGTTCTTTCAACAAAATAGGCAAATTGCTCGAATTCGATTTGGAACAAAGTTCGATCAAATCCGGCACGGCCAATACAGCCATTTCGGAGCCAGTCCGTCCAATATGGCCAAGAATCTTTCCCATTGTGATTAGATTGTTCTGAGAATGAGCATGGCTACGCAAAGATCGCTTAATTGGGAGTAGCTGGCTGGATAAAGCAGAAACACGGCCCATGGAAATGAGAGACAAGTAGATGTGTAGAACAGCCGTACAGGTGGTCGAGTGTTGGAGAAAGTCTTCGAAATTGGACAGATGTGGGATTATTAGCTGAAAATATGGACACTTAGATTGATATTGGCAGTCGGGGAGCTCAAAAAGATCACAAATATGTGCCGAGCAAACAATTTTTGGCTTCATTGGGTAGAAAAAAACGTACATCAGGCTTGGTATTCGCGATCATGGAAGCCAGCTGGAGCAACGACAGCTTTTCCGAGGTGTCAATCGCGGGCGCGCTCAGCAAACGGAACAGAGGCGATAGATGGGCGTGAAAGGGCTCCCGATTCTCGGGATATACCTGTGGCAGGACTCTTACTAGGCCATAATTTCCATGTATGATGTTGCTGATTATCTGGACGGCATACTGTGCCAATAATTTTCCATTATTGATAGCCGCGAGCGATAAATAACTCGAAGTGGATCGGACCAGCTCCTGATTGCCACAGGACAGGGCCTTAATCGCCACCGGAATAGCTACCGTCATGACGGATTTCTTGCTGTGATGCTAAATTCAAATATCATAAAACGCCATTCTAAAAACCTCAAAACCCACCAAGAAAAGGCTACTCAAAATCTCGGAAGCTATTCGACAATGTGGTGAATCCAAAATCTGCCCATTAGCCGCCACAATGTACATCTTATGCGTCAAACATGAATCCAAAACATCGACCAATGCCGGGGCATAGGTTTCAATGCAGCATGTTTCTCGAATGGCAGAAGTCATCCGCGCCAATGTCAGCTCCACCACGCTCTGATCCGTAGAACTTTCAACATAGCTAGGATTATTGAAGATTTCTTTGATCCGTGTCAATGCCGAATGCTGTAAATCGATAATTGTCACGAAGGTCGACACCATGTACACAAAACTGTGTAGACGCCGCAGTCAGGAGGGAGGAACAACATGAACATCGTTGTCAAAAAAGACCAAACTGTTCTGTTTTAACGCTTTTTTATGTTCAACGTGGTGCACCGACCACAGACATGTCTTTAAATACGTACTTTTAAAGAGAGTCATTTTTGTTTGGATATTTTTGGGATTCTGTGTGTTCGAAAGGGTCTAAAATTAGCTTCGTGCATTCCAACGCCTTCACGTATGTGATCGAAACATTGGAATCATTGTGATAACAGTTATTTTTTGGGCGGTTTTGACGTCAGAAGGAACGACATTCCGATGGATCGGGTAGTAGTAGGTTTACCCTTGAAGGCCCTGAGGAAAAGTGTTCGCAAGTTCGCAACTAACCAGTTCCGTGATGATTTCGTAATCGGAAACGGAAAAAAGTTGATCCGCATTGAGTTGGTGCGGGTTTCGTGATTGGAGGAAATGTGTCAGAAGCGACGAGGACGGTGGCATCGATAGTCGGGAGGCCGCCCCACCGCCGCCGGGCGGGTACGGCACCGGCGGCACTGGCGCGACTTGGAATGACGGCGTTGTGGAGGCTAAATGAATTATTACCTCCTTACTACAGTTTAAAAGTTATCAAACAATTCCACGTCACGAAATCACCAAACTATGACCAACTGATAGCAAACATCATTGGCCATGGCCATGGCCATGATCATAGGCAAATACCCTCAAAAGACCACTTGAAACATGAGAAAAGCGCACTTTCTTGCATGATAAAGACAGTCTGAAGGTTTCACGATTCACGTGTGACCTGCTTATCATCGCGAAATGTGCGGGCTTATTACATGCGGACGCCTGTCTACATTGTACGTACGTAGGGACCAAAAAGGTGAGTCATGGGCACCCTCTTCAGAGGACCTCAGGACAAAAACATGCAAAATGGAGGAAAGGGAATCTTAGAGGCGTCGGAGCCTGTGGCTTTGGGGAAATAAAGATTGGGGGTGACGCTGAGTCAAACAATTTTTATTGCAAGTGGGCACTTGAAAAGTTGGAAAAGTTGGGCTCTGCAAAATGTAAACTGTAATCGTAAAATGGTTAGTTGACAAGTCTGACAACAGTGATTATAATGCATATTATGAATCGCAGTTTTAATAACCTAAAAACTAAATTAAACAAGTTTACAGTAGCCGGTCACACAGTTTAGAAACACCAAACCCTCCATGTCCCGAAGGTCAATAACCCCATCCCAAGACAGGCTCCCACCGTTCGAGACCGTCTGCTTGCAACGGTCAAGCCACTGAACCATGCAGACGTTTGCGTTTTCGCCTTCGCGCGCCCCTTCGAAACACATGCATCATGATGACAATCGAGATGAACAATAGAGTCTGGTGACAGTCAACGCGATGTGATTTCCATGCCTGTGTGTCGTCGTCTTTTTTGTCACCATCATCGTTGTATCTAGCGAGGCGGAAGACGTATGTAGATGCGCGAGTCCATCCGGTAGCACTGGTGACACCTGCATCGAATTGAGCCTGGAGCATGTGCGCAGAAATCGTGCATCATGTATTCACTCTGGTTTTTCCCTCTTGAAGGAACGTTTTAACTTAAGGCGAGTTATCTGAACTACGACTTTTAAGTTTTTCTTAACTTTAGTTTGTAGAAACTAAGTTAATTGACCCATGGCTATGGGCAGTTATCAATACGTTGCAGTTTTCCGTACAAAACGTAAACGAAATGTTAATATAAAAGTGTTTTCACACGCATACTTTGCAAAAAAAGTTAATTAAATCCAACTTGCAACAAGTAGAACCCTAATTACGACGGAAGTCAAACTAATTAGTGCCGCTATACTACTTTTGATTTAAATTAAAGTTTGTCACGTAGACAAGTACAATAATGAAGAAAATATTCCACCAGTTTTAAAAGCCTCTTTTTAAGGAAAGGATCAAACGAAATCAAAAGTAAAATACCCGAAGCTAGAAGCTTCCCGATCCGACTTACTCAAAGCCGCTTGAAAGAAGCAAATGCAATACTTGAAACCGGTGTTCCCATTTGAAGAACGTTCAGTTTACTCTAGCGATATAATATTCTAGCCAATCCGAATCAACACTTGCGACAGTTTCCAAAAACCATTGACGAAAACGTTCAAAAACCAAACCCAAACCCTATCTTACCTGTGTCGATCCATCCCATCCCACCCAGCCTCTAAAAATCTACTTTTCTATTTCGAAAATTTGAAAGAAGCTGGTTTTTGACGCATTGTTGTCACTTTGGCCGATATGAGGCTGTACTCTTCACTTTTGTGTGATTTGAAAGCGAGGACCGGGTGCAACTTTTGTGCGTCTTTCGGGTTTTGCAGGACTGTAAATTGAGACTTGGGATCGATGGATGAAAGGTTAGGTTTGAGCGGGGATATGGATTGATTTCTCAGGAAGACCAGTTTACATTAAAACAAAACTATCCTAAGTTTTAGGTGCAACACTATTTGGCAAAAATAACCATACATAATCAAAACCCTTTACACATCCCCGTCCAGTTTTTCTTCATTTAACCGTTCTCAGAAATACATTTTCGAAAAGACAACCCGAGATTGGATTAAATTGACATTAGGCGTCTTGAATGACGTCTAAATCGCGCTTATCCCACGATAATTGATTGAGAAAAACGGTTGGGGAATTGGTTTTTTTGTGAATTTGCAAATTGGATGTCGGAAGAAAGTGCATTTGACAATATTGAACAATGAAAGACAGTTTTGTAATATCTAAGACGTCAAAGTATAATGCGACACCGCTCCAACAAGAACTGGCTATTAAGTCATCTGGCAAGAGTGACCGAACACGTTGAAAACAAATAACCCTCAATCGGGACCCACAAATGGTAGTACATTTACATCGAGATGAGTAGGGTAGCCAAAGCCCTCTCTCGGGGGTTCATCAATACTACCCGAAACGGAAAAGGAAAGAGTCTTCTTCCTTTTTCCGCCTCCTGTACAAACACGCATTTTACGAAGCGCTTTGACCTTCAAATGACTAGTGAAACAGTGGAGGGGGCCCAATGAGGAAATGGGTGTTCAAACATAACACGTGGACATTGGGGGTTTCTTGGATTTTGAGCCAATGCTTCGATTCCTGAACAGTTTTTAATTTAGAATACGGTAGTCATGCCGAAAATCAGATAAATTCCAAACGCTTTTTCCATTGAAAAAAAGTAAAGTGGACACAAGAACTATCAATAACAGGTCGATAGACGCCGACAGTCAGCCGCGCAGGTTATTACGACTGTGCAACGGTTGCCTTCCATCTGCGCAGACGGACACCCGGCCGGGAGCGATGGGAAAACAGCGGCTTCCGCCGGTCAAGGACTCCGGGGTCTCGGTCTCTACCTTTCATTGCGCTGTCGCCATCGCCATCACCATGGACGTCGTTAATTCATTAGTCATCGAGGCAGACGGGAGGTGTGGCTCGTAGTCTGCGACCTTTTGTATTAACTTGTGCGCCGATAGAACAGTTTTTTTGATAATTAATGCATTGCTTTTGCAAAGTTTGCTTTTAACTTGAGCTGTCATTACACCAGTTTATTTCGAATGTTAAACAATTATATGTGTCTTTCTAAAGTTAATAAATCCTATCTAACAACCAACCAATCAACACATCCTAGCTAAGAAAAGATGGCGACAAAACCGTTCCAGTGATTTCCGTCGGCGTCAAAACCGGCGGAGACATGAAACTCGGTGATAGGACGCTTGCCGTGACTACCATTGGACTCAGGATATCCGGTGACATACCTGTAAAAACCGAATTACCGACACGCTCAGTTTTAGGTAAAAACAAACCAATCGGACTCAGAATGAGGGAAGATACCACGTATGGATTTAAAATGTTTGGTGATAGGAACTGTAAAAATACAGAACTGTTTGTAATGCAGGGCAGTTTAGATAAACTTACGTAAGGTGTTAAAATAAAAGGTGTAAACAGAAACTGGAAAAAAACACTAATTCATTCATGAATAATACCAGTTTAAAACATAAAAACCTACCGGTCCCAAGATAAACGGTCCAAAAATGTACGGACTCAAAATAAAGGGATCAAACATGCCTGGGCTCAGAATCCAGGGTGATAAGATTGATGGATTCAGAATTGGTGGGCTGAAAAAACAGTTTTAAATCAAAAAATGTCCAAAAAAGCATACCAAAACATGTTGGGCGAAAGAATCACAGGTCCCAAAATAGTCAATCCATGTTGTACTTGGAACATGAAAGGCTGTAAAACGATGGGTGCACCGACAGAGACGGCGTCACGCTTTTGGCGACCTTTTGGACTGTTCTGAAACATTGTTAGATCCTATTCATAACCTGCAGTTTATCTCAGAATCAACCCCACCTCCAAATGCTCGGTCCGATTTGTAGCAATCAGCTCTAAAGTGTGCCACAGTGCAGCTTCCATCTCCTCATTCGACATGTTATCATAAATGTCAAAGTCTGCCAAGTCGATTTCACTCATATCGATGCCCTGATCCTTGGCCAACTTCTGAATTTGAGCCTTCCTCGCAAACGCGAAGCCATTAGACTCCACAGTTTTCTTCTGAATCGGATTCAAACTCGATTCCAATGTTTTGAAACTGTTCATTATCCTCTTCGAAGCATCCAACAATGGCCCAGATACACTCTCATCATACATTCCAAGACTTTCGTAAATGTGTAAAGCTTCATCGACGTGAACCGTTGACCCAGTAGCGTCCATGATGAATTGCATTACTCGTGATCGATCAGTTTCGGAGAGACCGAGAGTTTTCATTAACTGAAAATGGCATTGTAAAGTGACGTTCTTGACGACAAAACAGTTTACATTAGGCACAGAAGCAACATTATCACCACGTTTTTCAACCCTATCATCACTATCATCGTCATACATGGCCAAAATACTCGGTGACATCATGTTTTTGGGGGCCAACTTGCCAGCATTCAACGGCATCAGTGGCATGAATCGAGGGCTGAAGACGCGATAGTTCTCCGTTTTGTTGTCGTCTTTGTTTGTTAGCTTTGTTACTAACTTCATCGCTTCGTGGACAATGCCGTTTGGAGATTTCTGAAAAAAAAAATACAAAACTTTAAACAATTTTCAGGCCGTTTATCCTACTTATATTTTTAAAGGTCGAAAAATACCAATCCCAAAGATCAAAAAACTACACCCCCGATCAAAAACCCAAACAATACCCTTTCCGACGGGGTCAAAGACGGTTCCGGATCATCGATGACAATGTCTAGCCTATAAAAACCTTGTTTTTGAATAAATTAACAGCGAAAAACAAAAATAAACAAACATTCGTCGCTCGAAAATGCGGGCCCCTGGTACAGTTTTACGTGTATCAAGTTCACTTTGAAGACGTTGCAATCTCGAGTAGGTTTTTTGCCATTGTGAAAGTTGACTTGGCGAAGACGAAGATGGCAAAACGGTGGTGATTAGTTTCGTGACTTTAGATGCCATAGCGGTGTCGGATGTGGCTAGTTTTTCGAGTTTTGGTTTTGAGATTCTCTAAACTCGTGGTACAAAAGATACAGTTTTAAATAATCCAATGAAAACATACCCGAAATGGAAAACGTCTCGGAAAGTCGTATTTGCCATCATCAGTCAAACGGTAGCTTCGCCGGAATCGACGATTTTGAAGTGAATTGCGTTTCCATGGAGGTAGAAACATAGTTTTCAACACATTCGAGGACTTCAGGTTTTTATCCAAATAAGTTGTAGCATTGTTGAGATTCTTCAAGGGCAAGATGATGTTTTTTGAAAAAGCTGTGTTGTACCGTTTTCTGGATTTGTCAAAAACTTTAAGCGGAATGACTGACGACGCAGTATTTGAATTCTCAATTGCCTCAAGCTTTCCGTTTTGCAATCCATTCTGGCGTAGGCGTTGGGTATCATCGAATTGTTTCATAAACTGTCTCCAATCCGGTTTCTTTACAAACACAGTTTTCTTTTTCATCCATTTAACTCTGGCATCATGTACACAAATTGCAGCGAGATGCATGTCGTTTCGATCTTCGATGCGGTCTAGACATATTCGAAGCCTCTTTTTGTCTGCTAAAAGTTTAAAGCATAGAACCTTTAGTTTAAAAAGTCAAAAACTCACATTCAGGCAATTCTTTATATAACATTGAACCCAATTTACCAATTACCGCCTTCACAGCCGTGTAATACGTATTTCGATGAAGATTTTTTAACTTTTCGGCAGTCTTATCTGTTAAGCGAAGCTTTTCGAACTTGCTATCATTGGCGAAGTTTTCCGGAAGTTTACCGTCGACTAAAAGCGAGCGATACGAACAGTTTTATAGAAACTCAATTACCTGTTGGAAGAAAAATAAGAAAAACAACAAAAATTACACAATTCCATCGAACTAAATAAAGCCGAAACACCATTACGTCAATTCTGGTGTCAACAATCAACCCAAATTTGAGCTGGTAGCTTTGTATAAATACGCCGTTCCGGAAGACCTCAGGTGTCGGATACGGATATTCAGAAAAAGGTGTTTAGCCGGCGACAAAGAGGATAAACACGTCGAGGTCACTTGGCTTTTCATGTTTCAACTTTGGGGATTGTCATTGAACGTGAACTTGACGCCGATGGCCGTAATCCGGGAGGGGTGTTTTATTGTTTGAGGGGCTTATTTTGGGGTGGGGTCAAAAAGGGGGCTTTGGGGGTTGAATTTTGTTGGAAGAATGTCTGGAGTGTCAGTTTATTCATACAATAAGCAAACAAGTTTCAGTTTTATTCATCATCGTCTTCGTCTTCGTATTCGTCTTCGATTTCATTTTCAAATTCATCAACATTATCAGCCATCATATCATCATCATCCGGAACCACGGGGATCATTTCACCCATTTCTTCGTCCTCAGAGGCAAATTCATCATCATTATCAGCCATCATATCATCATCATCCGGAACCACGGGGATCATTTCATCTGCAAGGGGGGCCGGAGCCGGAATACCACCGAGCAACCGCATCCTAACAGTGAAATTACGGGCGCCCATTGAGTCGAGACTTCCGTATATACCATGTATGATAGGAATCCACGGAAGCGGAGCATCTTCAACGTAGTTTACGATTTCATTAAAGAGTCTCACAAATACAGGATACAGGATCAGAATATCAGACGCTATGAAGCTGCCTGAAAAAATATTCTGCAAGTAATCGGGCACGTCATTCGCAGGGACCGCTTGAAGGGGTGCTCCTTCTGGGGCTTCTGGAATCATATTGTGATCGACATCCTCGTCAACCATAGGATGGTTAATTGGCATGGTTCTGACAGGATCCCGATTCAGGTAACTGTTAATGATGTTGAGAAGCTTTCTGTCCGCATAATCGTTGAAACTTTGTAGGTAATAAATTGCGCTGTGTTGATAATTAATATCGATTGTAATTTTAATGTAAATAAGTGAACATCTTGGATGACGTTGCGGTACTAATTGAGGGGGAACCTCAGCAAGCTAAAATGTGAGGTTTAATTTCAGCTTTTTTATATTAAAACAAACAATATCCTCATTTAGCATAGGATCAGTGAAATACTGTGCCGTATTCTGAATAAGTTCAGCAAGATCCGCCGACATATTCGGCACATTTTGTAAGTCAAATCGGGCAACAAGATTGTTGAAATATCCAGCCGGTCCATGCAGACTTCTAATCACAATTTCAAGATTTTCCGGTGACAAATAATCATTTTCTTCCCCTTCATAAACGGGAAAAGCAGATTGCGCGTTAAAATACGCCTGAAAACATCAAAAGTAAACCTTTTTGAAAATCAAATAACTTACATTGGAGAAATGAATAGCATCAATCGGGTAAAGATTCGTAATCTCCTTCACACGCGCATTTCGAAGAGTTCGATTAACCAAAGCCGTGTAAATTCCGCCCACAGCTGGCAGATCTTTCTTTTTGACAAAAGGATCGTCAGACTTAATGGCATGGAGAAAACTGCCCAACTTGACTCTGCCAATGTAATCAATATAGATACCTTGCGTCGATATTTTGCCATTGAGACAGATGTCGTAGGTGAAAATTTTTTGTAACGCCCTAAGAACGCATACGATGATGTACTTTGGAATGTTTTCATCTTCAAATACACTGATGCTATTGACAAAAGCGCGCTCCCGAATATAATAGAGCAACGGAATAGACAGCTCATACATCAATATGTGCCGAGCATGGGGAATGTCTCTTTCAATACTGAGAAGCGTGATAATATTGTGATCACGAACGTGTTGGAGGATATGGAGCTCCAATGCCATTCCCGTCATAACCGCTCGATGGTTTTCAGGATCCGAAACCAGATTATGAGTTGTGAATACCTCTCGGATTGTACAGTACTCTTGTCGTTCATGATGAAAACCCAAATGAACCGCGGCCTCGCGGTTGGGGTACATCAGAAGGGATTCCTTGACAAAATTGGTGTACGGAAATCGGTTGAAGTATGGTTGGTACGGTATTGCTCGATAGAATTGGGTAGTTATGCGGTTTGCGAATACTAGCAAGTTTGGGTCATACTAAAACTTTGGGTTATCGTTCAAGTTTGTTAGAAAAGTTGAACTAACAGTATTAACCAACTCGGGAATGGAGTTGACTGTGTAGAAATTCCATGCATCTCCGGTAAATCTGCGAAATGTCCATCCAGCGACGTCGAACCAAACGGGTTGGTTATAGACTTGAAACATGAATGGGGTTGTCAGTTGGGGTCAGTGGTCAGTATAATGGTGAATGTTCTTTTGAAGAAGGGCAGATTTAGAGTTTGGATATGTTAATTTATTTTACAACTGTCTAGGTTTACGCGACGCTTAATTTTAATGCCGCGTGTCTGCGTCTTCCCGCACACCCGTTGCGCACGTCCGCGCACCTGTTGCGCACACCCGCGCAAACAAAAAAAACACTGTCAGTCAAGTTTACTCATTCACATTCAATCATTATCAGTTCAATCAACAACATCAGGAAGAACGTCTCGTTGGCCGCCGACAATTCGCATCGTAAGCACCAAATTTCGAGCAGGTTCCCCCGGCATATTGAGAGGACGTGAAACGGTTCTTGATTGAAGATGGACCCATGGGATAAGCGGGAAAGGCAATAATTCAACTTCCACGATGAGCGAGTTGTTTAAATCAACGATCCATGTGTACAAATCAAGTATATGCTGGGGTTCGAAGTAGAATGGATGCACGATGTGCTCCTCATCGCTTTCTTCGTCGCTCAATGGGAGTTCAATCTCGGGTTCATCTTGAACGTCTTCATTCAAAGCGGCTTCTTGGACGGGAGCAACAGCCGCAACAGGATCATTATCATGTGGGATAGGGTGGTCATTCTCAGGCGGATCCTCATTGTTGGGGTCGAATGTAACGAGCGCAGTTATAATATTAGTGATTTGCTTTTTTGTATCGACGGCCATGCCAATGGTAATGTCAAAATGGGAATCAAGCTCTTCACCGAGTTCGAGATGGAGATGGGCTCTTAAAATATGCCAATGAGCACTTACGTACACAGGTAAGGAAGGCATTTGCACCTGGAACTTCAAATAGTTGTTACATAACTTTTTAAACAATACTTACATGGAGGGCCTGAAAGGTCAACGAAGGACTTCGAAAGAATGTCGCCCTGTTGTTGACACGGAAGGAAAGATCAATTGACATGTCCGGCACATTCGTCAATTGAAGCTTTTGAACGACATTTTCGTATGGGAGGAAGCCATTAAGGCAACGGTTCAAAATTGGTAAATCAGGATCCGGAATGGCATTTATAATATGAGGTTGGCCAAGGTTGACGGCGGCCGGGCCGATGGCAAGAGCGGCTCGCGTGGCCAAATATGACTGAAGAAGCCTATTTCATTTAAAAAAAACTAAAAAAAACTCACGTCTCGATAATATCCTTGCTTGATTGGAGGATAACGCTGTCCGTACATGTTCACTACGTTCAACGGCAAAAATCGATGCACTAAAGCTAAGAAAAATCCACCCAAGGAAGCCAATTCATAATTCTGTAGCACCGAAATATCGTTTTCCGGGGGCCGCATTGCACGGAGGAAGTTTCCAACTCGGACCACGCCATTCAGACTAATATAAATGACATTTAGCCAATTAGGAAAACCCAGGATAAGGTTATGACGAGCCAAGTGGTCCAAGACTTCTGCGACACATTTGAGAATGTATCGTGGATTGTCGTCGTTCTCGAAAATGTTATAAGCGTCACGATCCAAGGTCGGTCCAACTTCTCGAACGTAGTAGCTCAACGGCAATGCCGCTTCAATAAACAATTCGTACCGAACAGATTGTTGTACATGGTGGATACTCAGAAGACGGACAATATTGGGATGTCGGAGGTTTTGAAGAATATGAAGTTCAAGGGCAAAGCCAATCAATCGTTCTCGTTTGACTACATCCGGCAGATTGAGAATGTTTCCGATAAGTACGCTTCGCATAGTTGAATAATACATTTGGTTTGAATTTTCCAACAAAACCGAAACTGCATGAATTGCACATTCAGCTGTAATGTCGAGCGCTTCTTTGCACAATTGACGATGTCGAAGTTTCCCATAAAATTGTGCTTCATGTATTGTTTGCTGAAACCGCATGATTAAGTGAGCAATTTGTGCCTTTTCATTGTCAGGGATCTGAAAACAAATGCTTAAATTTGTTTAAACTGTGAAGTGTACAAAACAAACATTTGGATTGTTCAGAGGGTTAGACGTGTTATAGTAAAAAATGTGGTTGGCTTGATTAAAGAACCTCAGAACATGTCCGTATAATTCAGCAGAATGTACGGCTGGTAGAAGTGGTCCTAACATTCTGGGGTCAGTTGTCAGAAGTCAGTGGTCAGTGGAGAATCTGGAGGTCAGTGCCCTTTGGGAAGACCAGAGGGTAAGGATAAAAGGGTATCCGGGATTGGCACTGGTATTAGGGCTGTTTGTTGTTTTGATACGGTATGCAAAACTGTGAGAAAATGGTTTATTCAAAAAATAAACTTAAAACTCATGTAAAAGTAAAATTAGAACGTAGGCTTTTTTTTTTTCACTTTTATCAATGAGCGCAATGATATCAATTCAAAGACTTTATCGTACAGCTTCGGGAAGGCCCCTTCGCAGTGGTACTTCTTGCGGACGGCATTGTACAGTGTCAGATCGAACATTTGGTTGAATTCGTCTTCGGTCACGAACAGATCGGCGTACAGGGAGTAGCCGCCGACGTCGCGCATGAATTTTTTGGCCCTGAGGACCTCGACCATGTTCGTAGATCCTGCACGGACAGACCAGCTGTAGGAAGGTGTCAAAAAGATCGATGGCAGTGTTGACTTGCTCGTCGAGAGTGCCGATCGTCTTTACAACCTGAACATAGTATGCAGGCGGTAAGTTAGTTTTGTAGCCACATGTCTTCGCGCACCCGTGTATATGTCCCGCAATAAAACAGTAGTAAAATCATTCTCAGTCAGCTTTATTTATTGAACATTATTCATGCTAATATATCCTCTATTACCAGGCTTCATCATTCCAAAGCATTTATCGACATCCGGAAGTAGCGGCCGGCGCCGTCCACCGACGACTTCCATCGTAATCCTGACGGCACTGTCATCCATCAAAACGCGGCGTTGAAATGCCGGGAGCGCAACCCAAGGATGAGTGTACAACGGACATTCGTCAACGTGATGTGTAACTTTGTTGTGCAAGTTCAAGATGATCGGATACAGGCACAACATGTCGCGGGGCTCGAAAGGGAATCGTCCAGATATGTTGGGATAGATCGGAATAACGCCTCTGCGCACGGCCAAAGCCACTTCTTTTGCCGTGACTTGAAGCTCGTCATCGTCATCGTTAACCACAATTTCTGGGATCGGAAAGGGAACGGGCGGATAGTCGAACCGTTCAATTGACTCCTCGAATTCATCGTCGTACTCGTTGCCATCGTCATCGCTGGGAACGTGCACGTGGACATGCGGAGGGGGGACAACGACTTCTTGTTCTTGGACAGGGGCAGGGGCAGGGGCGGCATCAGGGTCAACGAAATCGTCGTCATCGCTGGGAATGTGAACATGAGGAGGGGCAGCCAGGTGTCCATCGTCGTTTTGAACTGGCGGAACGAAATCTTCATCGTCGCTGGGGGCGTGGACATGAACAGCAGGTTGTCCATCATCGAAGTCATCGTCATCGCTGGCGACGCCGCCACCGCTGGATGCACCGTTCTCACTTTCATGGCCCTCATCATCGGAATTATTGGATTCAGACGAACTGTACAGTTGTGCCAATGCTGCATTTAAGGAATCGTCATCACTTTCCACCAACTCATCCTCGTCATACGCCACGAGTGCTTGGACAATAAGCGTAATCAGACGTTTGACATCGACGTTGATGCCGACATTGAATGGAATGACAGTATGAAATTGTCTCATTCTCTCGATTCGCAATGTCATGGATAGATGCGTATAACGATTGCTATGGCGGACGTTAAGGGAATCACCGAGGCCTCCGAGCTGGAATTCAACCAATTACACCCTTATTTTGAGTAAAAATAAGCTTACATGCTCCAGGGTAAGCCGAGGTTCACGGAAAAGTACCGCTACGCCATGAACAAGATGCTGAAGTTCACCCGACATATCCGGCACATCACTCAACCCCAGATCATTGGCAACGTTTTGGTATGATGACAAGCCTTCGGCACATCGTCGAACCAAGTCAAAATTGAGATCGGAAACGAAATTCCTAGCTTCGGTCGGTGCAACGGCATTGAAAAACATTGCCGTGGCTCCATACGCCTGAAAGAGCCAATCTTACTATGCCACTTCCATTTCTTATGTCGATTACTTACATCACAGAGATTATTTACCCTAGACCCCGGAAAACCATGTGCAATGGCCCTCACTCCTGCGACTGATAAGGTTCGGTTCACCAGACACAAGAAAAAGCCACCCATGGCAGCTAGGTTCATATCGTAGTCGGAAATCGCCATGGAATGTTTAGACATGATGAAACTGCCAACTTTAGGCACGCCCTTCAAGTCAATGAAAATAGAATGGGCCAAAGCGATCCCATCAAGAGTAATGCCGTAATTGGAGAGATGTGACATGACATTCGCGACGCATTTGATGATGTATCGGGGAACATTGTCATTTTGGAAAACTTTGATAGCATAAGATCGACGCTCGAAGGCCATTTCCCGAACGTAGTAAGACAACGGCAAGCACGCTTCGTAAAACAGCTCAAAACGATTGAAATAATCATCGTAGTTGATACTCAAAAGGCGGGTAATGTTAGGATGCCGAAGGTGTGTGAGAATATGAAATTCCGTGGCAAATCCTTGCAGTCTCGACCGTCTCCTATTGCTATGAGTGGCAAGGATATGTCCGGTGAGGACGCTTCGCATGGTGCAATGAAGGCCGGACTTTCTCTCGACGACGGCGTGAATACCGTATTCATTTGTAATCGAGAGCGCTTCCCGGGTGAACAGACCAGGCCGGTACTTCAAGCGTTTTTGGAATCTGGAGAAGGGGAGTCCATTGTTAAGAGTTCTGGTTAGCTTTTCACCCATTTTATAATCATCGTCTGAGATCTGTAAATTTAACTTTAGCGCCGGTCTAAGTTCTTTTAAAATAACAAACACGAAGATTCAACACTGGGACGGATAGTTCATAGTAAAAGAATTTGTGAGGTTCCTCAAAGAACCGAATGCAATAACCACAAAGTTTATTGTAGACTGGTTTGTCGTAATAAAATTGCTCCAACATATCGGGGTCAGTTGTCGGCAGTTAGGGGTCAGTGGAGAGCCACGGGGTCAGTGCCCTTTGGGAAGACCAAAGGGTAGGAATAAAGGGTATCCGGGATTGGCACTGGTATTAGGGTTGTTTATTGTTTTGATACAGTATGCAAAATTAGGAATGACTCAACTAAAAACAAAAAGCTCATGAAAAGGTGGAAATGGCACGTAACTGCTATATTCAGTTTTCACGTTTTGTACCGATTGCAATGATATCAAGTTCGGGCTTGAACTTGTCGTACAGCTTCGGAAAGGCCTCTTTGCAGTGATACTTCTCGCCGACGGTATTGTACAGTGTCAGATCAAACACTTGTTTGAATACAGTTTATCACTCATCGAACACCCACTTCTCCACGGATTCCATCGCCCTGACGTCTAAATTCCTCAATACTACACCTGATGCTCACAATAATTTTAATTTTATTCAACATTTCATTCAATTTATCAGTACCAGCAAATCAGTTCATGCGAAAGTAATCATTAATATTACCATATTCCTTGTTTCTTCGTGCATCAATAACTTCCATCGTAATTCTCAACCGGCGAAAACCGAGGAAACCGACGTGTTGAATCGCTGGAAGCGCGGCCGATGGATGAGCGAACAACGGCAACTCATCACAATAATGAATCAATTGATTGTGCAATTTGACGATTATTGGATACAGGGTCAGCATATCGCTGGGCTCGAATGGCCATGGACTGGAGAAACGTTGCTCGGGATGGACAGGGATAATGCCGGAGCGCACGCGATCAGCCACGAGAGCTGCCATCTCATCGTCTTCCAAATCGTTCTCGTCTGTTTCTTCATCGCTAAAGATACCGTCGTCATCAGCGATGCTTTCTTGATCGGAGACGGCATCATCTGGGGCTTCATTTTCTTCGTCACTGTTTCCGATAGCAGTATGTACCGAGTCGTCGCTCATGGAGCTATCACCTCCGATACCGGAGTCGTCGCTTTCAAAAATCATAGGATCATCGATTCCAAAATCAGGAATCACTGAATCATCTGAATCATCTGAATGATCACTTTCACTATCTACAATCAGGAAGTGATCGTTCGGATCGTCAAACGGAATTCCATTCTGATCCTCGACGTCACGGTTGTAGCCAACAAGCTCGCTAACAAGAAGCGAAATAAACAGTTTAACATCGAGTTTCTCAGCGCATTTAATGATGCACTGAAACTCATCTTCCAACTCGATGTCGATCCAGTAAGATAGATATCTCCATGAATTAGTTTTTCGCACTTCCAGGGGATCAGGGGGGCCTCCAATCTAAAAGTTTTCACTTTTTTCATGTTTGTTTTTAAAAATTTATCATACTTACATCTTCCAGGGTAAGTCGAGGTTCACGGAAGTAAGTTGCTTTGTTGCGCATAAGCTTAGCAAGAACATGTGACATGTCTGGCACGTGTCTTAACCCCAGATCATCGGCGACGTGTTTGTATGATTCTAAGCCCTCAAGACATCTGCGAATAATTGTTAGATTCTGATCGGTAATGGTATGTTCAATGTCTCTTTTTTTGGTGTCATACACGTTTTCCGTTCTTCGATATGCCTGAAACCAATTACAACACTAAAAACACATATGAAAAGCAGCTTACGAAGAGGAAAAACTTTCGTTGCAAGTTGGAAAAACCTTGCGAAATAGCATCCACTTCCTCATCATACAAATCTCGATCCAATAAACACAAGAAAAAGCCAGCCATAGAAGCGAGGGCACATTCCTGCTCGTAAACATTGAACGATGTTCTCATAGCCAAGTTAAAATTGCCAAGTTTGACGACACCCTTCAAATCAACGTACACAGTCGATGGAAATAGATAGGGCCCGAAGAAAATGTTGTAATAAGCAAAGTGGGAAATGACATTCGAGATGCACTTGATGATGTATCGAGGAATATCGGGGTCTTCAAAGGCATGCGCATCTTCTTCAGGACGATCATCCAATGCAAACTCTCGAATGTAGTAGTTCAACGGCAAGACGCTTTCGTAAAAGTATTTGTATCGGAGAGAATCTGGTAGATAGTTAATACTCAGAAGGCGTACAATGTTGGGATGTCGTAGGTTTTGAAGTGTGTGGATTTCGATGGCCAAGCCCATTAATCGGTCCCGTATATACTCATCAGGATTCTGATTTATGATATATCCGATGAACACGGTTCGCATGGTACATTGTCGTCTCAGATTTTCGTGAAAAACCATGTGAACGGCTGATTCATTGTCACAATCAAGTGCTTCTTTGCTGAACAAATCAAGTCTATACTGTAGGCGTTCGTAAAATCTTTGGCGTCGCACGGCACGATGAAAATTCGTGACATGGTTTTCAATTATGAATCTTGTATTGTTTGTTAGCTGAAAGTTTAACTTTAGAATTTACTTTTTCTGGTATAACAAACTTCAGGATTCTTTTTCGGGTTAGAACGTAAATAGTACAAATCGTAGAAATTCTTTACAAATTGTCGAATGCACTTTCCGTGTACTTCATGGAATGGTTGAAAGATGTTATGAGATTCTAACATCGACATGGGTCAGTTGTATCAGTGGTCAGTTGGGAATGGGGGGTCAGTGAGTTTTCGGAACACCAAAGGTCAGGAATTAGAGGGTATTTGGAATTGGTTGGTGTATTTGTTGTTTTGTCACGGTATGCAAAAATATCATAACATAGATTTATTCAAATTTTTTTAAGTTCTCAGTTTTCACTTTTATCACCGAGCGCAATCACATCAATTTCGGGCTTGACTTTATCGTACAGCTTCGGGAAAGCCCCTTCGCAGTGGTACTTCTCGCGGACGGCATTGTACAGTGTCAAATCGAACATTTGGTTGAATTCGTCCTCGGTAATGAAGAGATCGGCGTACAGGAACGAGTAGCCGCCGACTTCGCGCGTGAATCTGGAATCACCAACGTTATACAAGCCAGTTTATCGTCTCCTCAAAACCCACTTCTCCATAGCCCTCATAGCCTTAGTCGGATTGTACGGCTCTCGACGCTTCACCTGTCCAGGGACACCGTAAACGCCCAAATCGTTGAACATTGCAAAGTTACTTCCAGGAGTGAGGCCCTCCTTCGGTGGTGGGCGGAGTTGGCCTTGAGGACCTCGGCCATGGTCGTAGATCCTGCACGGATAGACGAGCAGTGGCAAGGGTGGATTCGGGCCGACTTTTTGACAGCCCGGCCCGGCCCGTTTTTCAGTAATCCGCC
>KB454983.1:486629-505604 GCA_000341325.1 Panagrellus redivivus
GCAGCACCACCAGCAGCAATTTGAAGATTGTAGCGTTCGACCGGGGTGGCTAGTTCAGACAATCGGCTACGGAGGCCATAAGAAAGCTTGGCAATGGGGTATGGCATGGTTAGGAGTATAGATAAAAAAAACACAACGCTCGGCGTGTAAAATAGCAAACACTAAATGTGTACAACAGGATTCAGAGAATGCGGACCGATCGAAAGCCAAGATTAACGTTGTAATGGCCTATCCAAGAAAGCTTCGGAACTTAACCCGCGCATTTCTTACTCCGCTTTTTCCGCGCAAACATTCTTTTAGGGCTAAAGATGTACAAGGGTGTATTCACATTGTTTATTTTAGTCTGTCAAATGTAGACCATGTGAATACGGATGGCGGCCATCAACCATAATCGCGAACAGACCCTGTTCGCGGAACGACGGACAAATCTGAGTTTTGGGATTACCAAAGATTAGGAATACGAGGATCAGGGATGCGAAGGGGATATCCCCGGGGATTTCCCCCGGGGGATATCCCCGGGAATATCACCATTTTTTTATTTCCCCCGGGGGATTTCGCAACGGACTTTTTGAAAAATCTCGAACTTTTTGATCAGTGTCGGCAAAACATCATGAAAATCGTGATTTCCGACAATGTTAGAACCTTTGAAGGAAATTACCTAAAAAAAAATTCTTTAAACTAATAATACGATACCGTAACATTAAGGACCAAAAAAACCCAAAATTTGGTGCCGGGGGATATCCCCCGCATATTCCCGGGGATTTCCCCGGGGTTATCCCCCGAATTGATTTCCCCCGGGGGATTTCGCATCCCTGCATCTTTTAAAAAATAAAAATTCGTGTTCAACCGACAGCTTCATAGGTTACGCTAAGCGGTGGCAAATCTGCATTGCCTGACTGCGCGATGATAACAGCAAGGTTGTTGTCACTGTACAATGTCAGAGCTTCTCTGATGTCTTTGTCGATACAGAATCTAGAATTCAGTGACTTTTGATGTTAAAATATAATAAAGAACGACCACCTATGTCCAACTAAATCAAAGTTGCGCAAACGCATTTCTAAATAGTGTTGCGTGCAATAATACTGATGCCCTTCTTGTTGTCCGGGAGAATCTAAATTAAATTGGCACTCAACTTTGAGTGAAACCATCTTCCCTAACGGTGCTTTGATGTGCCAATAACATATGTTTGGCAAAAATCTAAAGAAATTGTATCAGAGTAAAGTTAAGAAAACTAACAAAGTATTTAGCCTACATGTTTTTGCCACCGTTGCGCCATTTAATGTAAGATTGACTTGGTCCGATGTTAACGTTGAGCACTTGTGGCTGTTCCGTGGCATAAAGTGTATCACCACACGGCGGATTGTCATACGTGGATCGAAGGCGATCGGTACACGTGGGGCCTTCGAAACTCTCGGGACACAAACAGGTCGAACAGTTACGCGAATCTGGTAGTCCCAAGTTGGTCGAACATCGGAATAGGTCTTCTGGGTCGCATAAATCTAAATTGTTGGACGATGTTTTCTGTAAGTTAATTTTTAAAAATTACCCGGACACTTATAAATCGTGTTTATGATTCGAATATCACTAAAGGCAGGAACCACATCACCGTAATTAGGGAATTGTTCCATTGGTATAAAGTGAGATTTATCTGTAAAAAATTTATTTTTACATAACTAGTGTGTCCAAGTTAACCTACCCAATGGATAAGTCATAATACTCCCCTTATTAAAAGGTAGTCCAAGACCTCTAATGCTTTTGTCTTCTCCGTAATTGGGTTCCTGTGCTGTGACGTTGACGTTATCTGTATAGGTCAAATACTCTTTTCTTCGTGAATCTCGCATAGTGTGATAAGCACCAATCATATGCATGAGTTCATGCAGAACGTTGAATATGCCAAATTCCTGAAGTTAAGATTATGCATTACTGCTGGTCTATTTTAAACATACTCCTATGCACCCCTGGATATTCATGGTCGTTACACTGAAAGGAGTATTTTGATAATCAATCCTTCCAACATTAGAATAGCAAACAGCTGCTTCTGTATAATTAAGAAGCCACCAATAATTTTGCGGATCGTGTTCAAAATTGAGACAAGTCCGTTCTTGATAATAGTCCAACGCTTCTTTGATATACGGCATCTTTACCTCGATACCGCTACCAAATGCGTACTTGATAGGTTCATCTCGGTTCCAAAGGTAGTTATAACCATATTTGTGGCGAATTTGTCTTTTCTGCCGATCGTTAATTGGTTTTGAAGACGCATTTTTTGGTTGAATTACATAGGCAGATGTGGTGGCACAAAATAGTAGAACCAGCAAAGCACGATGAAGCATTGTAGGTGCTGGACACAATTGCGCTTCATAGTTGTTTGTCAAAACGCTTTTAAGGTGTGCTAAAGTTTACTTTGTAATTGTAACAGATGCGTGTTTTGATTATCAGGGCAATAACGAGGTGACAGATGTTGACAGTGAAAGCTTGGCTTAATTGCGCCATTTCAGCCACCTGTCCAGCAACAAGTTTTTAGTCTTTAATTTTTGTAATTGTATTTACAATCAATCACAACGTGTTGCGTACATTGCACCCTTCGCGCAGCGACCAATGCATATGAAGTTTACATGTTTGCGCGCGTTCTGTAATTTCGATTTGTTCGACAACATCAAACCAAATATTTTATAAATACAAACAAAAATATGTACAAAGTGAGCTTGGCTGCTATACACAATGAAATACGCGCAAATAAACAAGGTGGAAACCGGGAAGGTCATCGACAAAGTACAAGTGGGGTAGTATTTTGTATGCCAAAGGCGTGGATTACGTGTAATATATAAATAATTTATCTATGTACAAGTTATGCGGAGGAGGAGCGTAGAGGAACCAATATGGGAAGAGACCTGTTACCACCATCATTGATAATACAAAAAAAGAGTTGTTGAATTGATGCAAAGATACAAAAGAAGACTAAAGATTCACGACGTTCGAAGGCCGTGATAATCGTTGAGGTATGGCTAGGGGGACAGAGAGACGCAGGATCAATCAATCGAAGGGATAAGGTAGATTGGATTCGGCTCCGTGAAGCCGAGATGTAAAGCCAAAGCAGGAAAAGAGAGAGGTAAGCCGAAGCTTCTGAGGGTCGAAGCGTTCGAGTGACGTTCGGCATCGATCAAGTGTCTGTCACTGATTGAGATTGCACAGGGCACGTGAGAGCATTACAGTACAGTATGATGTAGGGCAGTAAATTGGGAGAAGTGCACTCGTAGCGCTTGGCGACCTTCGAGGGTGAAGCTAGGAAGGGCGATGCAGAAATGGAATACAGATAAATTTGAGGATCTTAAAAAAACAAAAAAGCCATCAAGGCATAACGGTCGCGGCGACGGGATTCCGATTCCCAGGACCGCCGATGACACCATTGCCTTGACGACAGTCGCGAAGGTGTAGGAGATCTGAGGACTGGTCATCAGTGGTTAAAGTCAAGCTTCCCGAGGCTGAAGCCTGTCGAATCGGTGGCATTGAAGGCCCAGTCGAGGCGGAAGAGGTAGCTGAGGAGTTGTGTTCGTCGAAGACTATCCCAGAATCCGCGAGATTCGGCAAAGATGAAGCTGGCGCACCAGCCGGGACACCATTCACCGATGAAGCTGGCGATTGGGGCGGCGAAGCACCCATTTCGACCATGGCGATGCTGACCGGTGGTTCATTGACTACGGTAGGGCGTGGTTTAAAAAACTGCATAACGCGAGCGATGGAATTTGATCGGGGTGAGAGCTGAAATGGTAAAAATCAATAAAGTGCCCTCAAAAAAGACATTTTAAGAAACTTCAAACATACCCCAGTTATTGGCTTGCTTAATTCAGTCAACGAATGACTCGTCAATCGTCGTTTCGCCGCCGAAATCAAGCTTTCTGATTCCGCATCAGACGCACCACCATGGATGGAAGCCGGTGGAGTGGCTCGGCTGATAACTCTTGACAGGTTGTCCGGCACAGTGATGAAGCTAGTTTCGGTACCAGTGCTGTTCTTGGCATTGGCACGACTGCGCCGTTTGAAGAAGCGCTTCCGTTTATCGAGTTCCTGCCGTTCCGCATTGATGACCTTTTCAAAGCGTCGATTATGTTCACTCTGGCCTCGGAGCCTCATGTAGACTGTGTCACGAGTGCCAGCCGGAAGTCCCAGCCCGGTCGGATCTTGATTCAGCTCGGCGATTCGGGCCTGGTACTCCGGATCGGCCATCATTTGCATGTATCGACGATTCCCGAGGGGCCGTGGACCGCCAGCAGGTCCTTTTGTGTCGAAGAAGTCCGTGAAAGGTTCATCTGGGGATAGGCCTGGGAAGTTTAGCAAAGGGCAGCTTTCGACGCAGACTTCAGGCTGGATTATTGGCATATTTGATTCGGAATGGATGGTCAGGGCAGAAGATGCGTTGGAGTTGGCTTTTTGCGTGAGCAACTGAAAAATGATTACTGTAGAAGCCATTTCCAAGTTGGAATCGACTTACATTGCTCTCCTCCTTTCTCTTTTTATACTCCGAATACCGTGGATAAACATAGATCCAGCAAAAGCCGAAGCAAAGCAGCAGCATCAAGATGATTGCCAACACAATGGCGATCACTACCAAAACAAACTTCAGCGTCGGATGATTATACCACGGAATTACGAATGGTGTAGTCGATTCTGATCCTGGTGGCAGCCGAATGAAGAGCTCATTGGCCTTCAGGGATGATTCGCCACTCGACGGCGAATGCGACACAATGTACGCGCTATACAGTGATTGGAACCGCAATCCTCCGATGACGTAAGTCGATGTCTTTGAACCTGAAACACACCCTCTGTCAGAATCGCCTAAAGAATTAGAAAACTCCTCTAAACTAACCGTTAACAAAAGTGCCCGCCACCGGATAGCCATCAGCGTGCCAAAAGATCGTGTAACCATTAACCAAGTGCGCATTCTCACCGAGTGCCAACGGAGTCCAGTGCAATTCGACGTGGGTCTCGTTCAGGATGGTGTAGCCAAAGTTTTTCGGCGGTGGAAGGGCGCCATCGGACGGCGTCTTGCACGAGAAGAAGGACCCATCAACGCTGTCACCGTATTCGTTGCTCGAGCTGATCATGATGCGGTAAGTGGCACCGGGGACTAGTGGTGGAAGTTCGACGAAGGTTTCACCGGGTTCGGGACTGAAAATACCGTAATCAGATTTACGATCATACATTATGAAAGTGGGTCAACACTACTGAAATGTGAGCATACGGCAAAATTGATAAAGAAAAGTGCGGTTACGCCAAAAAGGCTATTGATAGCGTGAATTCACATTTTGATACAGTATGCGCAGATTGGAAAATTGACACAAAAACCAACCTTTCAACCTCTTTTCCACTGGGATCAGTCTCATTGAACGTGTAATGCACCAAATAGCTCGTCTCACGCTCTGCCTTCGGTGGATCCCATTCAACACGAATCCCGCCTTCCACCTTGTCCGATGGCTTGCATTCACATCTCTGGCCATCCTTACAGGTGACTGGCAACGGCAACTGTTTGCTCTTGACAGCCTCCATGACCGTCGTGAATGCCAGTCGATCGTGTTCATCCTTGACGCTTGTCGTGTAGCACCTCCATGGTCCGTGATGTTCGCCATCAATGGATTTGTATGTCGCGCAGACTTGGTAGACGTAGCCGCCTTCGATACGGTTCACGACATTCACTGATCGAGTATTCACAGGGATGAAGACATCAACGGGGTCTACACGGGTAGAGAGGATGTTGTTGTATCGGAAGATGATGAACCTGCCCGGTGGTGGTGATTCGTATTTCCATCGGATCAGAATCGCGGGCTGTTTCCCTGGTTGTTCGATGGTGAATTCTGGCAAGGGTAGGCTTTGAAGGGCGACTTCATTGTCCGAACTAAGCAGGAAGAAGGGGAAGTTTTCGATGTTATGAAAGCTTTGATAGTTATGCTTCAGATTCCGGGTGATCGCGATGACACGGACCTTGTAGGCGAATGGCATGCTGATGTTTGAGATGATAAACTCGTTAATGCCGGCGTCGACTGTGAAGTAGTCCCGGTCCCTTGCGCCAAGCAGGTTCGATGTCAATTCGCTGTAATCGGCAAGTTGGACCATGTAGTGATCGACGGCACCGTGAAGGACGTCCACTGAAGGCGTATCCCATGTGATTCGAATCTCATTGTCTTCTGTGATCATCCAATTCACCGGAACGCCGCTCTCCGCCTCGCCATCCCATGTCGTCGCCAGAATCACCGGCGACATCGGAGTTATGACCGCTCCAGCGCCGCCGATGACCGTCGAAACGCGGAAAGCGTACTCTTTTGCCGGCTCCAGCATCTCCGTGGAATCGTGGCACAGCTTGATCTTGCACTTCCGCTTGTAGTTACATTGAGCCGACTTCGGCAACGAATTCAAAGAGGACTCTGGATCGTGGGGGTCGTAGATGACAATAAAATACGTCGTGAACTCCGCAAAGTTTAGATCGCTCGACTTCGGCATCGTAAAGGACATGATCAAACACCGATTTTCATGGTCGACATCGATTTTGGCGTCATCGATGGTTTCATTGGTGGTCACATCGACGCGGGCAATAAACTGCTGAATCCGTTCAACCTGGGTTGGGCCATCGACGACACACGAGTAGAGGCCTTCGTTTTCGCCTTCCGCAATGGCAATCAGCATGTCCGAGTAGCCGACACCGTTCTGGGTCGATGTTACGACCTTGACGTATGGTGATCGAACGAAGGGTTCGCCATTGAAGAACCACTTGGCATCTTCGGGGTCTTCGCCGAGATGGGGATAGGTTCGGCATCGAGATGACAGTGGTGTGCCTTGTTTTCGAGTGACTTCGTTCAGGACTTTTGAGGGCACGTCAAAGTAGGATGGATTACCTGAAATGGGTACGGTAAGACATGTCTGGATTACGGTAGGTACCAAAAGGTTGATAGTAGATGGTAAAAAGAGCCCAAAAACTCACCAACAACATTGAACTCAAAATCCAAACTGTTAACATTCCCCTGGTCATCGGTGATGACACACTTCAGATTCCCAGCAAATTCCGGCGTCACATCTTTGAAAACGAGCAGTGTCGTTGAAGATTCTAGCTGTTTATTGATGTAGTTCTTCGTCGTGTTGTTTTTCGATGTTTTCGACGACATGTGAGTCCATTTGATGGTCACATTTTCAGAAGCTGGACATTCAAACACTGCCATGCCATTGATCGGGGTTGTTATGAGGTCCGGAACCGCAGCCACGGCATCTGTTGTCATTTTAGCCTTTTCCGAAACTTTGATCACAGCTGGCTTCGAATGGATTCCCGACATGGAACAGGTGATATTCGTCGATTCCGACACTGATCGAAGATGCAGAATCGAGTAACCTTCCAAATTGGCATACTGTAATCCATCAATCGGGCCATTGGCATCGTGCCAAGTGATGCTTGCCTTCAGGGCGGGGTTCCAGTAGCAAATCAGCCTTACTGGTTGGTTCGGGTGAATTACCGTCCTGGAAATACCGTAATCAGAACCGTAAAACAACAAAAAACACTCTTACAGTTCAGGTTTAACAACCAAAGGCAAATACCGCTCAAAAGACAGGACTATCGATCGACTGATAACAGCACCATCCACTGTGTCATTAAATCCGAAAATCTCGGCCTTGCAACGGACTTTGGTCTGAAATTGTTACCATCTTATCACAACACACAAGCCATAAAAACCAAAAAAGACAACTATAAAAAGCATCAAAATAGAATCTGCCTCCAAAGAGCAAAGTACGCGGAAGTGATAAACCCTGGCAATGGGCGCTACGAAGATGCGAACGACAATACATACGTAAGGTCACAAAATGCAAACCTCATTGATTGGCGCCGTTTCAAAGATCAGGGTGTCGTTGTCGCTGAGGGTTTGGCCGGTGTTTGCGTCGATCCAGGAAACTGGCAAACTTTCGCCCATGCCGAATTGTGGGGCTATGGTGGCATTGCAGATGAAGGTTGGAAGTGGATTGCCTGGGGCGAAGAGTTCGGATATGACAAAGTGTTCGGCTGAAAGTGGCACAATCAATAAACTGGGGTACTGTATTTCATGAAAGATAAAAAAAGAAAACAAAAAAGATCAACAGCCTTGAAAAACTATTCATTACACAGTTTTTTCCAAGGTTAAATGTTGTTAAAAATGGAAAAACAAGATTCATCAACTTACATGGAGCTGTTTCGGGAACGTATCGAAAACCGTCCCGATGGTCAGACGCCGATAGCAATGATGGAATGGTGGTCGATGGGGCGTAGAGATACGAATTCGAGAAGCGCTCGAAGGTCACTAACTCGAGATGGGTGCCGTTGATGCCAGAAGCGGTGGCACCGGGCGTTGGGCCTGAGCCGAACGGCAGAAGGCTCGCAGACGCCATGGAGGCAAAGAAGGTGATAAATAGCAAAAGTGAGACCCATAATTGTGATGATAATGATTGCAATGATGATCTGGACGGGGGTTTGGAATGCGGGGATGACGACCTCCATGCAAATAACCTGTAGGGTTCATGAAAACATCTGGATTCGCGGCTACGATGAAGCAGTGAGCGCTTCATCGTCATGCGGGGAGATTGAGTCTGAAAAAAGAGCTGGGTAATGATAGGTTTCAGTGTTGATAAGTAAAGTCGCTATGCAAATTTTGGAGAAATGACTGTTTGGACAGTTCACGCTCGTTTTTATGCAAAATTTTCAATCTTTGACCAAATTTAGCCAAAAAAAACGGTCAACACTCAAATATGAGGGGAAGTTCAAAAGCGTCAAAACGATCAATTTTCAAATATGAAATTGTTTTACGCATCTACCCAAAGCTATTCTTGAAGTTTTGAGCATAAAAAGTTAAACCCTTAAACTTGAGGGGTTAATTACTTTCACCCCTCAACCTTGAGTGACCACCCAGTTTTTTAGATTTTGACCAAAACAACGTTGCTAACACGTTCTAAAGTATTCCAAAACCATTTCCACCCCTTTTCAACCTTATTCCTCAAAATTGAAAACACCCCTCAAACGTGAGCGATCGATCGATTTTACCCCTCAATTTTGAGTGACCGCAAAATTTTGTCAATTCGACCAAAATGATGTCATCAACATACTTCAACGCCGTAAAAGAACCCATAAACCAAATTTCAAACCCCTTCCTCAAAGTTGAAAACACCCCTCAAATATGAGCCCTCCCTCAAAACCTCACCTGAGAACTCTGGCAATACCCGTATCGCCTCGGCTTGCAGGTGGTCGATGTTTCCACCTCTGAAGACATTGTCGACCCTGCCGTATCCTCCCTCCTGAACTCGATGTCCTTGTCATGCACAGCGCAGGATTCGGAATCGTGGAGGTGGAGGATCGTCGACGTTGAGGGCCCAGCAATGTCCTCATGATATCGATGATGGATGGAGCCGAGTTGCTTGCCGTTTCTGAGCCGCGCGTGCCGGCTGCAAAGGTTGCCGCCCGACGTGGTTGTCGAGTCGGGCACCACCGCAACGACCGAGGAGGAGGGCCTCGTCGAAGTCGTGGATTTCCGGGGATAGGGATAGGTTAGCCCAAGCTCACGGGGGAACAGTCGTCCTTCACGTGTACGTGGAAATCAGCAAGGTTGGGGCTGCTGCTTCGACGATACTGAAGATGCTGGAGATGTGACAATGGAACGACGACAGCACGGTCCTCGACTTTGAAGCACGCAGATTTTCATTGTTTTGCGTGCCGTCAAAGGGAGGAAAGGTGGGCGGAGCGTCGATATGCTTTATACGGATTGTTGAAGTTTGTAGTTATGGGTTTCGAGGAAGTTTACGTTTCGCAGGTGAAAGTGATACGAACTCTTGAAGGACAACAACACCCTGCCTTTGATGAAAGAGAGGGTTGTTGTCAGTCACGTGTGAAGGAACGCGAGAAGAATGAATGGGGAGAGTCCGATGTTCTTCGCTTGTAGCACCCAACACACACGAGGTGACAGGTGCTATGCCGGTAAAGATTGTGATGTTGTTTGTGGAGCAGTAGGATGACTCGCAACTAGAAGCCACTGAAACAGATAATGAATAACGTAGTAATTTATTTTCGACCCCTCTCTTGCAAAAAACGCAAATAGATTGTAGTGTGCTTTCTCCCATCTCGCGGCACGAAAGTCAAAACATAGAAAGCTGTGGGAGAGGCATGCGCCTTCACTACACAAATTTTAAACATTATACATCGGAATTGATGATGATCACAGGGCTTGGCGGTCACTTTGTAAAGTTGGGAAAATGCAAATGGGAATCAAACTGATGGAATTTCATACATCATGATAAATGATAACAATAACGTGTATCAAAATGTGGGCCTTTGAACTTTGAGTAGGAAAAAATTTGTAACACGCGATGATCGTACTATTTTTTCGCCTAATCATGCAACAATACAAATGTAGAAGTGATGGATGGAGGTGATGGAACGCGTCAGAAGCGTTTCAAGACATAACTGGAAATTACGCAACTGCGGAAAAAATGGGTGTTCTTTCTATTTTTCTACCTCCACCCTGCAAATGCAAAACCTGTGTCAATGTTATGCTGTTTGTGATGTGTGTACGTGTACCAACTACTATCTATCTAGTAGCGAGGACACGACCTTGCGCTCCCAAGGCTTCCGGCTGTCGTGATCTGCACCGGAATGAGGCGTTGCACCGTACGCCCAATATTTGAAAGGTGTTCCAACAAACTATGTGGGGAGGAGAGTGAAACCAACTACTCGTGGCAGGGAAAAAGGCTGACAATTACATTACTTAACCCACCCCACCGACGTAATCTCAACATCAGCCAACAGCAAGCACAAAAAAACTCGTGGCAACTGAACTAAACTGATGATGAGAGTACGGAATAGAACACCCAAACGTTGCCCCTTGGTCCCTTGCAACTCGATGTTACTTACTAACTTCCTCGGCCTCGGGGTTCGGGGTGGGCAACAGGTGGGATGAAACGGGGGGAAGAGCGGCCCCAAGGCGCCTCGAGAGTCAAAAGTTCACTTCATTCACCCAAAAGCACGCCACCACACCATTACATAGTATAAGATTAGGTTAGATATGTACATTTAATGGAAAATGGGGTTCAACTTGTGAAGGGAGGCCCATGTAGGGGGTGGTATCAACTGATATGGGCGAGAATCACGTGAATTTGGGGGGTGAGCGGGAAGGACGTCATAAGGGCTACTGTTGGAAGTTTTTGGGGGCACAAAGAAAGTGTATAACGTGTTTGTTTAAGAAAAGTTAAAGTTAAACAAACAAAGTTATCATAAAGTTAATTTTGGCAACTTTGAGCCGTTACAGTATACCTACAGTAATCTAAAGGCATACTGTAGAAGCGATTTCCGGCCAAAAAACGCAAATTGAGTATAAATGAGATTCTATTCATTCAAAAGAAAGGTTGTAAACCAACTGCTCGCACCCAATGCATATAAAGCTGCCAAAAAATCAGTGCATGCAACACAGGATGGAACTGATAAATTGTGCACACTTCCAAAGTGCACAGCGCCCTATGTTCGCGTTTTTTTGGTTCGATAAAGAAGTCAGCAGCTGGCAGGAGGCTCTTTTCTGTGATACACGAGGTGTGTAACTATAATACTAAACTACAAGAAGAACGGTTGAGCATTGTTCGATTTTTGAGGGATGTGTCAACTTAAACTTCAAATTTGCCATGTTTGACGAAAAGCAATGCGTTGCGCTAGCATTTCTACACGGTTTCGACGTCCATGGCATGCCCTTCCCATCTTGGCAATGAACCGATGAAATTTTACTGGCATCCATCCGCCGGCGAGTGAGCGAGCGCAAACGCAAAAAAACATGGAAAAGAAGAAAATTGGCGCTTTCTGTGTGGAAAATGCCGACCAAAAACGTACGGAAATTGTACAACAATAAATGGGTCAAAACAACTAGCTTGGCGAATGCCATCCCACAAAAGTACATAAGTACAGTACCCTTGGCCTAGTACAGCACGAACGACGCATGTGATGGCAACACAGCAGCGCAAACACAAACAAAACAAAGTTTAGTCGGAACTTTTTTTTCAAAGTCAAAGTGCAAACGCATTCCGGCAGCAGCGAAAACATAACAAATGCATGCAGCCTACGTAGGCTCGGCTTGGTTTAAAGAATGGCTTCACATCTGCGTAGATATCAGTTTGAAACATGGTTTGGTTTGTCCGGATTAACGCCCGACGTTCGATGAATGAATGGGGTAACAAAATTCGCCAACTCCAAGTATTAGAAACATATGACTGCGTTGGCATGCATGCATTGCGGGGTATTATGAAGTAAAAAGACATATTTAATTATGGGCACGAGGGGGGAAGGGGGATGGCAGCTTTTAAAAAGTGAAAAACAAGATTTTTTGAAGATTAGCTCATGAATCTTGGGAAACACGCGCGAGCACGTGGCACTGCCAATCTTGTACTTGGGGGAAAAGGTAATAGAACGGCCCAGGGATGGTCAACAAGAATTGCTTGATGAAAGTTTTTCGCTTCAGCTATGGCTTGATGAATGATCAACAAGTGGGCGGAGCTTGTAAGAAATAATGATTACTGATGTTTTTGCGGTGTTATTTTGGTCACGCAAGCATGAAAGGTTGCGATTTTTGTGTTATGGTTTCACGGAATTGGTTTTAGTTGTAATAAAGTATAAAAAATGTTGGTTTAAAGTATTGCTGTTTAAATGTCCTGAGGGCATTTGAACATAAATATGCACAATGGGTCCATTTTGAGAATAGGGCGGAATGGGGCGTTGTCCACGTGTATCTATGGAGGCAGGCACGGCTTCGGATGACACACGACGGAAACACGAGGAGGCTTCGCACGTAGGCAACACGCAACCGTAATCAGAGCTGCGGGCAGATGAACGCCTTTTTTTGGAAAATTGTTCATCCTTATCGCCACTGGGAAATGGTAAAAGGCTTAGCTGAGGTGGGGATTAGTTCAAATTGCAATGTTGCGATGTTGATAGTTGAAAAAAAATAGAATACTATTCAAACTTTCAAAGCAAAACCCTCCAAAGAGAGAAAATTTCAAAAACTTGGCCATAAACCACCCTCAATTTGGTGGAGAAATTAATACCCCAAACAGTGTAATTTAATAAATGCCCTCCGTCATGTAAAACTTGAAAATAAAGAAAGTTGACGCCACCTTTCCACTTTTTGTGGTCCCTGTTTCGACCATTCTCGTGACCCGTGAGCAGGGCTACATACACGCAAAACGCTTCAATGGTCATTAAACATGGTGATGTATAATTTCATAAAAAGTGGAACAATGAATATTTCTAATGCCATTTGTGTTATGCACCACTATCAAAAAGTGAAAACGAAAAAGTAATACAATAATCACATGTTTTTTGTTTAGTTTTCTTTTCTCGGAAAAAAGAGGGTTTAAAAAAGTAAGACGATGAATGGGTTTACAGGTTGAGTTTGGCCACACTGGATTTACGGATTTGAGGGATGGCATTCCGGTGATAAGAGCTACTTAGAAAGAGGGTGTGATTTGAAAGTTGTTTTAACTCGGACCACGTGTTGCGTGAGGGGTACTTCGTGAATCAGATCTATGTTTGCAAAAGTGCAAAGTGTATGTTTAGTTGAATTTGAATCGAATTTTTTGCATCTTTCGCAGGGGAAAGATATTTATGTTAGTTAGTTACTAGCAGCGCGGAAAAAAGACTGCCACGGGCAACAAACACGTCGACACGGAGCGAGCAGCGAAGTTGTGCTGTTAAAAAAAAGGCCCCCGAGCGTGGTGGTGGTGGCGATCGGCGTGGTGCGGCGGCGCACCGCTTTCAAATATGCGTGTGTGAGAAAGCCAGCGGCAGCAAGCCAGCAGTGAAAAAAAAAAAGAATGCACATTCGAGAGAACGGAGAACAAAAATGAAATGAGCATTCAACATGTTGGGGGTTTCGTTTTTTTTTCGGCTGTGAGCGGACACCACCACCGGCACCGCACCGTGGCGGTGAAGAAGAAGAACACAGCCTCAGGAGCGATGGTCTTCGTCGTTGTCGTGGTGGTGGTTGGTAGTGAAGAAGAAGAAGGCGAAGGCAAGCCGAGGGTGCAAAAAACGCGCGTGGAAGCGGAGCAGGCGAGGTGGACGGTGCTGTGGGGGATGGTTGGAGGCAATGGAATCGATAAAAGCGCCGATAGGCAAAAGGGAACAGCCGACACCCGCCTGCAAAACCACCACGACCATCGCGAACCTCGGAACACCACGCCCGGAGGTTACATGCCCTCAGGCTATTCAGAGGGTGTCAATGTGCTCGGAGCGGGTTTCGATCGGCCAGTGGTTACTACGGTGCGTGTGGAACGCGGATTCTATCGGTTTATTTCCGTCATTCGATCAAAATTTGGAATGTAAATGTCAATCACACGGCCAAATACGACTCTCTTTCTAACTTTTTTTAACTAAAAATGTTGCAATTTGCAAAAGGGGCGTGGCTTGACATTTTTGTATAAAAAATTTTTTACCATAATTTTGATCACATGTTTTTAGCATTAAAAATTTGAACAAACATGTCTCGCAAGATCAACTTATATTTAAAAAAATTTCAACTTCCAAAAGTGGGCGTGGCTTAGAACCTGTGATCAAAACGTGGAATGCCAATCACGTGACCAAATACAACCTTGACCTTATCAGAAGAATCTAAAATTTGCAACTTTGCAAAACAAAAAAGTAGGCGGAGCCAAATAATTTTCAATTTTCCCGATTTTGTGCAACTTCCCCATAACCTACCGTAACCCACCCGACTATAACCCTATTAACCGTTTAACCGCAACGCATAATTTTAATTGCCCCTCTCAACATCGGCGTTAGGCTACATCCCGTCCGCTTCCCTTCAAAAATAGCCCGAAAATACAAAGTTCCTCACCACCACAACAACAAAATTTCGTTTTGCCCTCGTTATTCGCGCATAAACAAGTCATAATCATTTTCGTTTAAGGCCCCTTTTTTCTTAGTCTTTAAAACTGATTTAATGGCCGTAGGCGAAAAAGAGGTGAGTAATTCACGTGTTTCTCGAGGCCACTCGGCTTCTTGAAATCTTTATGATTCATCCTCGTTGCAAACTTATGTATGTGGTTGAGTCATGTAAATGTTGACAACAATTTTGGTTTTGGCATTAATGGAAGGAAGAGGGAGTGACATTTTAGTTTAGTTAGCAAATCCCGCGGAATCTGTGCCAAATCATCAAAAAGTTGTTTTCGGCTTTTGGGATGGCGTGTCCGAGTGGTCGAGCGAAGCTCATTGGTGATGAACTTTGCTCTTGGGGAGGTTTTTGGAACTACATAAACAACATATTAGAGGGGTAAGTGGACGGCAGTGGATCACAGATCAGGTCGGAAATGAGTTGGGTTTTGGAAGGGTCTTCGATGCCCTGGAGGGTTGAGTTGAGCGATTTTAGCGAATCTGGACGATGGCAAACTAAATAGAGGCCGATTCCGCGAATCTGACAATGAGCAAAGTGGTGAAGTAGAAACATTGCCCTTCCAAAGTACCCTTAACAAACAACGTACGCCCTTTTAAGGCGAAACGCAAATTGAGTGCCCCAAAAACCGAAAACTTCTTGAAATGGATACACTTTTTGCATGTTTAAAACAATCCTGTAGGCCTCGGTGAGCTAAATCTGTTTAGAGTTTAGAAAGGAGGTATCGATTTCCATGTTCTGTGGACGCGAACAGTTCCATTTTCAGTTTCCAACGTTTTCAACCACAAAGAAAGTTTGAACAACAAAAATGACGCAAAATACATGGATGAATACATGCTTGTGTTTGATGCCACCACACCAGCATGCCAGATGGCCAGATGGAAAACGGTCGTCAAAAGAGAAGCAACAGCAAGAGCATGTGGCATCGGAGGGGAACGCGAAGTGCGTTTTTTACGCTCTCGGGGAAGCTCACATGCACGTGGCAAGTATGCGAGGAAAAGAGGAGGCTGGAAACAAAGTTTAGCCCTCGAAGCACGCGAGATTCGAGGTCTTTTTGCGCAAACAAACACAGGCAAACCGAACGCATGCGCCACGCTGCCAGGCATCAACCATGCTGCCTTCAGCGCCCATGGGGCAGTGGTTTTTGCCTCCTGAAGTGAGAGGAGGAGGCTAAAATTAAACAGTTGAACGCTTATTTTACTACACAAACAACGCTACTATGAAAGTGACGAACTTGCGTTATATTGAAGTTGCGTGGAGTTAATAAACGACTTTTACACGCAGTGATTATGCATTTTCGCGCATAAATGCCAAAATCTAGCAGTTTGACTACGGTAAAAACCAATTTCAAAGCCAATATGCACCACGTCGACCACAAAGCATCGCAATGAAGCCGAAATGATCAAATTTTTCTTGCAAAATGAACGCATTTGCGCAGGCGGAAAGACGGTAGCCACCCTTTCGACAAACATTAACAATACTATTTCGAAGCCGAGAGCTTTGCACTTTTACGCCCCTACGTTAGGCTTTGTGACTTTGGGATGACGAGGTTTGCGAAAAAAAACCGCAAACTGTAACGACTGCCATCATCTTTTTGTCCTCGTTTTTCGAGGATGGGGCCAAATGTCACTGTTTGGTTAAAGTAAAATTTTGCGTTTGACGGAAGTCGTTCTGATCGGTTGATTGTGTTCACTTGAAAAGGTCAGAGTTGACCTTTGGGATGTTTGGTTGGATGTTCGCTTGGGAAATTGCAAAAAAGCTGTAGCGAACATCCAAGGGTACCGTAATAGGCCAATTTGGAGGGGTCTTTGAAACATCCAATTGAAACATTGACAAATTGGAACGAAAACACATCGGTCAAAGTGTACATAGCCTCAGGCAACGCAGGGAAATGTTGTTGAGGAAGGGGAACGGAGAGTAGAAAACAAAACGCCGTTGGCAGGGGCAGAGGGGTTCGGTTGGTGACAAACACCCGCACGAGGATGCAGGGGAGAAAAGTTGAAGTGCCTCGGTTCTCGGGTCCTCAAAAAAGAGCGGGACTGTCATTCATTTTCAGTCAGATGCAGAGAGGGTGAGTTAGTTGTCCTCGGGGCACATGGGGCGAACGAACCGAAACCACACTCGGAAAGTGTTCGGAAGTCAGCCCAGTTTCGGGGGCTGTTCTTTGACCTCGAAGCTCGCCCCGGGGCCATTTAGGCACGAGGTTACTGTAGGGAATGCAATTCGAGACGAGAATCCATCGCCTTCGTCGACCTCGACCTCGACCCCCCAAAACGAAATGAAACCACACCAGCAAGGCAAAAAACGCCTGAAATTGGCTCACGGCCGGCCTTCCGAAGCATGTTCAAACGCTCTGAATACTACTTCCCCTCGCCTCACGGCCTCCACATACACGCATGTTGTTCCGCCGTGTATCTCCTCCACGTGAACCCGAAGTAGTGAAAAAAAACGCAGCAGCAACCATCCATCCGAACGACCCCTCGTGGGGTGGGTGCCAGCGGCCCTGCAGCTGGGCGCTCAGCTGACGGCATAGCAAAGGCCGTTAGAAAAAATGTAACACCCTTTAGGGTGCGCGCCAAAAAGGATAAAAAATCTCCAAAGCATCCAACTAACATAAAAACACCCCTCTATCCGCCATAAAAATAAGACACACATGAAAAAGGCCAGAAACTTCCGGATACAAGGTCGAATTATCCTATCGTGACCTCAGCACCGGGTCATCACGGAAGTAAGAAGCGGGAAAATTCCACTTTTTGCATCATCGGATGAAAATATTAGAATGTCTTTTGCAGCTTTTTGGCCAGATTTGTTTTCTAATCCGAAAATGGTGACGTTACTGTCATTTTGTACCGTATACTTCCGAAAATTGACAACATTTGATAAGCTAGAAATAGAAGACCGGAGGGATTAGAATCCAAATTTAAGGTTTGTGGACTAACTGACATCAGTTTTAGGACCATTGGGGTCGGTAAAATGTGCAGAAAAGGGTGTTCGAAAAAAGTATTAGAACACGTTTTTGCGAGTTTTGTCAATTTTTGGTTCTGGTAGGAAAATTGATTTTGCGGAAATCAAAATTTTTGAACTTTAGACAAATAAACTTCGATACTGAGCTTGTTACCGCGTACCTGCGGTCTGAAAAAAAGCTTTTCGGTAAAAAGTATTAGAACATTTTTTTGCAACTTTTGTAAGGGGCTGTCCAGAAATTACGTCATCGCAAAATCAGTGATTTGGATACCCCCTCCCCCCTCAATCATTGACCGTCATTATGGCTTAAACCCCCTCCCCCTAAATGACGTCATTTTTCAAGTTTGAAAAATTCTTTAAAACAGCCAATAATTCGATATTGAACTACCAAAATCTGTTTTTGCGAATTCAGAGGCCTAATTTTGATCAAGGCCCAAAAAACATAGAAAATTGACACTGTGTGCCGTGATTTTGATCTCAGAATCCCCCAAATTCAGTGATTATCCGATGACGTCATTGGGGATCTCGACCCCCCTCTCTCCCTTCATCATTTTCCGTCATTGTGGCACTGATCCCCCTCCCCCCGTCTATTGATGACGTAATTTCTGGACAGCCCCTTATTAGATTTTTACCGTTGTCACGGGCTTCAATGCACTTTCATTTGCCCAAAGTACGGTGACCCACTTCTGACACTTTGATCTGATGTTGTCAAAGTGTCAAGTGAGTGTGATAAGTGCGAGTTCGCACATTTAGGCTTATTGTCCATGCCCCAGGGGCATGTGTAGAGTGAAGAGGCATGTGTAAACATGCTTTCACCTTTAAAATGTGCCAGTTAATAAGGAAACACTGTAACTGTGGGCAGTACCCACCAAAACAGATGAACTTTCGGGGTTTCTGAATCTCTCCAAAAACTTGCGCATGACTGATGGCAGTCGTGGTTAGGGTATAGTTTGTATTTAGTGATAATTCAATTGAAATTTGTGATTAAAAAGTGCTCAAGTTCAGCTTAATAACGTGAAAGGTACGGTTCAACACTGTTTATTTTTCCGTAATGTTTGTAAATAGCAAGAATCCGAAGCCCGAATGATGT